>JAJOZX010004850.1:95000-334266 GCA_023014485.1 Bathynomus jamesi | reverse complement strand
AATTACATCGTAGTCTTTACAAGCAATTAAAGAAAAAATTCGTTTATTTTTATTTCGTAGGCTACGAGCATTTAAGGATAGAACCTTCAAATTGTTTTGTAACTGCGACACCTGCGCGAGCGCAGTGGAAATTTGTGGAATTTACGCTGGGACCGTTCGAGTTACGGCAGCCTGAAAAGAAGAGACAGTATTATGAAATAGTCTTCCTAAACGCGCAGCTCCAACGTCATTAAGATAAAGTCCATCTACGAGGAACAAGTCGTCCCTCCTGCCGTAGAAACTATTCCAAAAATTCGCAAAATGCACTCCTTCCTGTTGGCAAAGAGACTTTAGGTTATTGTTAATATAGGTCGCCTTGCTGTAGAAATTGCTACGTTGGATAATTCGAGGAAGTATACCTGTTAAAACAATCTTATTAGTTTTCCTTTAGTCGCTCTAGTAAGTCCCTTTTCTTTGCCAGCAGTTTTCCCGATCTAGAATTTAAAACGTTATTAGTACCGACATGAATAACATACATTGTGTCCTCAGAGGTACCGTCTGTAAAATGGTCAACACTATTAGTTATATCCTCCACCCTTGTAGCAGGTTAGCAGTGACGGCGCCTACGACGAGGGCTTCTCCCACAGAATTCTTCGAGCTGCCCTCGAACAATGGAATCGCCAACGAGTCGTATTTCCGGTTCATCAGCATCTTCGAAACCTAAAACAGAAAACTTATTGCTTGTTATTACTGGTAGACAAGTCTTAGATTTTCTCAATGGGACTCCATTACGCACTCGAACGAAGGGTTGAGAACTAGGGGAAGAGAGAGGGCTATTAGTACTATTTATATTATTAATAGAAACTGAGGCAGGAGGGGTCGTAACTGGAGTCTCAAGGGATTCTAATTTTGCCGTCAGGAGCATCACGCTTTCTTCAAGCCTCACCTTGGCCTCCCTCTCACGTTCTAACTCGTTCCTCAGGACTTCCATGCTTGAGCACCACCTGCAAACTAACTGTTCATTATTATTAGCCATTGTAAACACGTAAGCAGCAAATTTCCCTTCACAGCGACTGCAAGTACTTGACGGGGGTGCCATGCTTTTAATTAGTTAAAAACAAAAAAACAAAAAACGAGCGTTTGGAAATTAATAAATTGCAACGTAGGTCTACCGCGTGCTTATTGTGCTGTCACCTGCGAAAACCCGCAAAAATGTTCTTGAAACGCAGAAACAGGTTCTTGTAACACAATTTTATGCTAAATGAATATATAATTAAGCTACTGACGAAAGATCTGTTAAAGAAAAAGTATTAAATGAAACTTATCTGTCCGCTATTCGACCGACTTAATTCATTTTTTCCCACGGTGGGTGACCTTTCGGGAGGTCAGGTAGAGTGTGAAGGGAAAATGAACCTTAAGAAACCTCGTTTCTGATAGATTTGAAAAACAAAAAAGGCAACCAAGGGAATTTCAACCTTATGAAACCTCGTGTAGTAATAGATTCGGGAAACAAACAAGGCAGTAGCCTTGGTTTAGTCAAGTAATATAGTAATGAATAAAGTCAATAAATGAAATATATTCGTTAATGAATGATTCGTAACACGAAGTAATTTAGTTAAGAATGCACCAAACACTATTTTTTTTCTTTTTAAAGACACGAACGAAAATCACTTATTCACTTAGTAACACTGGACACTCGATAAAACACGTCTGTTTACAAGGAAAGACTGATCACGACTGAGAAAGACTGATCACGACTGATATATATATATATACCTTATGAACCTTATGTTGTTTCGTGCGTTGGCTCTCTTCACACGGAGGTCAAGCTGGTGGCCCCGCCTCTATATATATATATATAAAAATATATATATAAAATTTAACAATTGCTTTCTAGCCTTATTAGGAAACACCCAAGAGTGTCCAAGTTCGAGTGCGTCTTGAAGCAATTCTATTTAAAGTTCGTGAATATATTCGTTTGAGGAAGATGACCTCGTCACCGAGATCTTTTGAGCTTTCTTTGCTGTACTTTTGCTGAAATTGTTCAGCTGCAGAAAGTAGATCTTCTTTACTCAGTCTGCTTAAATTATATATATATTATATGTGTATATATATAGAGGGTCTCCCATAAGTTCGGCATCATAGGAGAAATTCATATTTTTCTATTTCTACAAACCATAATTCATATTTTTCTCTTTCTACAGGCCATAATGTCTGTGAGCAAGGAAGAACGAATCCAGATAGTTCTACTCATAGGAAATCGGAGTCAAAGAGAGGCCGCTGCTGAATTTAACAGACTGCATCCAGACCGCGAGCCAATAACACGGAGCTGTGTTAGCAGACTTGTTGCAAAGTTTAAGGAAAGAGGATCCACAGAAGATAAACCACGCAGTGGACCTTCAAGGAGGTCCACTGACGATGATACAGCGACTGCTATCCTGGCTCATTTTAACAGAAGTCCGAATAAGTCTCTTCGGCGTTTGTCCGCCGAGACAGGAGTGTCGAAAAGTAGCATCCATCGCATTCTTCAGGCTCACAAATGGCATCCATATAAACTTCAGATTCTACAGAAATTAAGCGAAGATGATCTCGACCGGCGGATGGAATTTTGTGAATGGGCTACGGAACAATATGCTCGGGATACCAATTTCCCGTCCACCATTCTGTTCAGTGACCAGGCTGTTTATTATGGAAATGGTGAGGTAAATCGACAGAACACCCGCTACTGGTCTCAAAACAGTCCTCACTGGTATACCTCTTCAAATGAACAAGGTGCATCTCGGGTGATGGTATGGTGTGGCATTTGGAAGGATCGCATCATAGGCCCCCTCTTTTTCGATGAACATGTCACTGGAGGCACCTACCTACGTATGCTCAAGGAAGAAGCATTTCCCAGTCTTGAACGAAGAAGGAAATTTCCCAACATGGTTCCAGGAAGACGGCGCTCCTGCACATTACAGCACCCAAGTAAGGGAATACCTGTACCAACAATTCCTGGTCATTGGATAGGACGTTGAGGGCCTGTGGAATGGCCAGCTAGAAGCCCGGATCTCACGCCACTAGATTTTTATCTCTGGGGCCACTTGAAAACGCTGGTATACGCAGAGAAAATTAGGAGTGTTGAACATTTGCGGCAGCGCATTATTGGGGCATGTAACACCATTACTCCTGACATCATTCACCGTGTGCTCGCTGACTGGGTATCACGTCTGAATTTGTGTATTGAAACCAATGGTGGACATATTGAGCACGTTCTGTAAATAAACTTTTGTTTGCCTTTTTTTATTATTTTTCCTATGATGCAGGACTTATGGGACACCCTGTATATATACATATATTATATATATACTCATATATTATATTATTATATATATATATATATATATACTATTATATATATATGGTGGCGCAAAAGTAAGGTACCTTAGGCACATTTTATTAAATTATAATAAATGTTCAAATTGGTGGCCTTCCACCACTTGGAAACACTTTCTGACGCGTTAAATGCATGATGTTTGAACATTCCTTAACACATTGATACTGATTTTGGCACACTCAGATGTGATTTTATCCTTTAGAGAACGTATGGTTCTGGATCGATCAGCATAGACTACCAACTTGAGATTGCCCCACAAGAAAAAGTCAAGAGGCGTGAGGTCTGGAGACCTAGGTGGCCATTCAACGGGCCCTCGCCGTCCGATCGACTTGCTTGGGAATGTTTCATCTAATGAACTCCTCACGATGGTTGCCAAATGTGGTGGTGCACCATCCTGCTGAAACCACATCTCCGCCCGTTCTGCCAATGAACTGTCTTCCAGTATGGGCATTAGAAATGTTTGCACCATATGCAGATATGTTTCACCTGTTACATTGCGTCGAAAATGTACGGACCCATAATCAACTACCCCAGAACGCAGCCCACACCATAATTCGTGGATCGAATTGCACATGTCCTTCCTCCATCCAGTGGGGGTTCTCATTGGCCCAATAGCGTGCATTATGCCTATTGACACGACCGCTGAAGTGAAATATCACTTCGTCGCTGAACATGATCCTTCGTTGAAGCTGTCGATGTTGTAGAAACCACTGGCAGAAGTCTACACGACGTTCTGTGTCGTCACCGTGCAGTTCCTGAACGAGTTGGACTTTGTAGTGGTGGAAACGATTTGTTGTAAGAATTTGTTGAATGGATCTTCTGGAGACCCCCCTTTTCCTGGGATAACTTTCTTAAGGACTTATGTGGGCTGTTTTCGAGGTGGTGACTGAGTACCGTTAGTTATGTTGCTGCATCGGTTGAACTTTTTGGCCTGCCACTACGGGGCCGATCATGAACACTTCCCGTTTCTTTGAAGCGAGTGAACAGTTTTCTAACTGATGCCTGAACAACTGGCGGCTTCTCAGGGTGTTTGTCATTAAAAGCAGTAGCAACTGATCGGTGTGTTACCACGCCTTGCACACATTAAAACTATCTCCACCCGTTCATCTATTGTCACTTTCTGTGCCATAGGTTCAACAACAAATCTGAAAAGAACAAAACACACATTAAAACACAAGTTATTAAAATGTGCCTATGGTTCCTGACTTTTGCGCTACCCCTACCCTGTGTGTGTGTATATATATATATATATATGTATATATATATATAATATATATATATATAATATATATATATAATATATATATATATATATACAGTATATTATATATATATATATATATTATATATATATATATATATATGGTGACGCAAAAGTCAGGAGTGAAGGGTCATTAGTGCATAATTGTAAATTCTTTAACGAAAAATTTAATGTTTTTAAAAATAGTGACGGCCATAGAATGGAAAAGCTTCATTCTCTCTGGCTCATTTGACTCCTGACTTTTGCGCCTCCCTATGTATAATACAATACGATTGAGAATGTGAGGTATGGTGCATTTGTACGAGGAATAAAAACGCGCCTTACCCATGGTTCATTGTAAATTCGTATGAGCTTGCAAATTTTTAATTTTGGCGAGCAGTGACACACTACGTTAGAACTTTAAAGTGAAGAAGAGGTGGGAGTAGAAGTGATGCGAATGTGGAGGTGGGGGGATGGTTTTAAGCTGTTGGGGCTCGGGGGTAGAGAATGGGGGGAAAATGATCAAGCTAAGTGGTTACAGTATCTTCAATATAACATTCGGTCGTGCTACGTAGTCAAGTGTGGTATACAAAATCGTTCATAAGAGTGAATTTAGTGTGACTGCAGTTAAAAGGGAAAAGGAGGAGTAGTTCGTTGTAACATGATTTCACTTCCGTTTCGTTACGTGATTAAGAGCAATACTCGAAACGTTATTTCGATTTAGAAATATGAAAATTGAGGAAAATAGTCGCTGAAATGGAAACAATTATATGGTTGATTGATGGGGTCGTTAACCTCCTTCGCAACATCATTTAAGTAAATAATTATCGGTGTTTATTTATACGGAAGAGGACATTGTAATTAATTGTTGATATATAAATAATTTTAGTATTAGTGCAAAGTTTATTTTATTAGGTGATGATATGATGATCTCGAGATTTGTTATTAAGCGGTTTGGGGGTCTTCAGTTAACAGGTAAATTTGACAAATAAGAAGAAAGGGATTTTTATTGTTTAATTAATTGATATTTATCTTTTATTTCCAATTTAGAATGACACAATTTAAATTTTCAATATTTTCTTAAATAAAAGTACGTCTGTAATAGTTTCTTATACCATATTACCACATATACAGGAATCATCTAATACTATAATTTCAGGACTATATATATATATATATATATATAAGATGCACACCCACAACGCAAAAGGAAAAGCGATTCCAAGCTCTTTCGTGTATTCAACAGTACACCTCTCTCACGAGGTGTACTGTTGAATACTCGAAACGTCTCGGAATCGCTTTTCCTTTTTTTATGTTAGTTTGCATCATTTATTTATTTCACGTGTTTAATTGTGAAATTCATTCCCTATATATATATATATATATGCATATATACAATGACCGCGCAGTATATAAATGAATAGAAACGACATATGTTAAGGAACGTCCTGCACACGTTCCTTAACACTTATGTCGTTTCTATTCATATATATAATATATATATTATATATGACCCTGGCCACATTATTAGGATTAACTGTCAAAACGTACTTTCTTTGCTATTTAGAGAAATTAATTCATTAATAAGAAATGAATCATTAAAAATTAAACAAGTTAACTCCTAAAAGATACAATAAAGTATAAATCCCTTTCCCGAAAATATCATTCTTTACCTGTCTCAGATGATTGTGTATGAGTTCCTTATTATTAATTCAATGAATATATCGTTGACGTCGCTCTAAAATACAGATAAATGCATAATCAATCCTCTATTGGACTGCAAACAAAAATGTACCTGTAATTCGTAACCCTAGATATATAAATATATTGAGAGAGAGAGAGAGAGACCTTCAGTCCCACCGCGCATCATTTTCCATACTAAACCCTTCTAATTGAATTCATATTGGAAGAGTAAGTCGGGTAACAAACTTAAGACCTATCACTATGTATTATAACGTATATACGATGAAAATCATTATTAACATGAAGGTAAAAAGAGTTATTGTTGTCAGAACGGTTTAATGTTAAAAGGAAATATAAATTTGTTTACAAACTTATAAAGGTTCCTCCATCAACCTATTTTCTTCGTTATAAAATTTCAAAATTCAGTTGATAACAGATTTTAATTTTAAAGAAACGAAATAAATTTAACTTTTTACTGTATTGCAATGTTTTAATTTCGAGCATAGAATAAACAGTTTTAAACGCTATCAGGACTATATATATACGATACACCAAGAGTACGGTCCTCATGTGTATGTAATAGAAATTGCATCAGTAAATGTTCCAGCTGCACCTTACAAACCTCTTCACGCATACTGTCATAAGATACTATGGACATTCGTAAAATTTACTTCTACAGATTGTAGACTGAACATTTTCGTACTGATGTCGATGATATATATATATATATATATATATTTTTTTTTTAAAGGAATAGTGATGCTGTTTTACACGCGTGTGCAAATCCTTTCCCGTCTGTCCAACGTTAAACGAATCACATTGTTTACAACCAATTTTATAGATAATGCCTGAATTATTGGTAGGGCTATTTTTACTATGGTATTTTTCACAATATTGTCATATGAAAATACTACATTAATATTCAAAAGTTTAAGTACATTAGCAATGCCTAAAAAGCCTGAGAAAAATGGAAGTACTAAAATATTCTTCGACAAAGTGCGAGGGTTATGATTCACACGATAGAAAGTTCGTTTTGCCTTGTTAAGACAAGATTCCAAAAAAGCAGGTGGGTAACACAAATCACTTCCAATATTTCCAATATTTCCAACAAAACAACTCAATCCCGTTTTTGGACGTGCGTTTACATAGGGAAAACCCAGGTTTTAAGTTTAGTATTTATCGGAAGAAACAAACAATTTGTCCTTCGTACACTTTTACTCCGGACATGACACCCCCATCAAGAAAACCATATTTTCTTTAATGTTTCTTCGCGCTCTTAGGATCGCCAGTCGGGAATACATGGATGCCGAATTAGAAAAATTCAACAGTATTGGAAGTGATTTGTGTTACCCACCTGCTTTTTTGGAATCTTGTCTTAACAAGGCAAAACGAATAATAACCCTCGCACTTTGTCGAAGAATATTTTAGTACTGCTATTTTTCCCAGGCTTTTTAGGCATTGCTAATGTACTTAATCTTTTGAATATTAATGTAGTATTTTCATATGACAATATTGTGAAAAATACCATAGTAAAAATAGCCCTACCAATAATTCAGGCATTATATATAAAGTTGGTTGTAAACAACGTGATTCGTTTTACATTGGACAGACGGGAAAGGATTTGCACACGCATGTAAAACAGCATCAATATTCCGTTAGAATGGGACAGTCGTCCAGTGCCCTTTTCGTTCATTTGTCAGAGTTATCCCACTGTATTGATTGGAATAATGCTTTAATTTTGTTTCACTCAAGCAACATTGTTAATAGAAATATTCTTGAGTTTGCCATTATTCAAATTACAAATAATTTTAACATTAGCCAGGGCCTATATTCGCTTGATCCTGTTGTTTTGAATTCGTTCAGAACGGATTCAGACAAGAGGAGCAAAGTGCTAAAACTCTGGTAGCTTTTCCTTATAAATCTGTATGCTCCTCCTACAATTTTTATTTTTCTATTTTTTGTGTGACCTACTGTATATATAGTCTCGAACTTGTTATTTATTTCAGTGTTCCTGAGGATGTCATTAGACGAAAGCGCTTGAACATCATTCTGTGTTTCCTTTTTCCTTCGTGGTTACTTTCACACACACACACACACACACACACACACACACACACATATATATATATATATATATATATATATATATATATATATATATACACACACACACACACACACATATATATATATACACACTGTACAACACATAATAGCAGTATGGCGTCATATTACTGTGTAAAGTGGCATTAATATTGACATCATATTGACGGCTTTGTGCCATCATTCTGTTGTCATGATGTCGTGAATTTCAATAATAACATCATTAACATGATTTCATTGTGACGGAAATATGAATGCAATATGACGTCAATACATGCCCAACACTGTCGCTTGCTCCCGTCATTTGTTCTAGAAAAAAAAATAAAAAAATATATATATATATATATATATATTGACGCGTCGCAAGTACCAGGGGCAAAGTCACCGAACTAGTTTTGAGATACAGTAGACGCATTTAAACTTTGTGACTGTTGTGTACAAGGGGCACATAGCGCAAATACACGCATTGAAAATAACTACATTTTGAGCGTACAAAGAGGGTATTTGGCTATACCAAATTGTCTGTGGATGGGGAAAGATTTGAACTATTCATTCGTAGAACAATCGCAAAATCGCCAATATGGCGAGTTCGCCCCTCGTACTCGCAACGCCTCATATGTATATATATATATATATATATATATATACTGTAGTGATTATGTCACATCCATATCCGCATCTGCATCCGCATCCGCACCTGCGCGATACGGATGTGTACTATTTACTAAATTGCTATTTTTGAAGCACAATTTGGCCCTCATTCAGTTCAAATACTGAAATTGTGCAGCCTTCATTTGATCTTTAATGTAACTGGCAATGTCTGTTGTGTATTTGTATAATTAATTGTTCATGCTACAATACATAACAATGTCATAAGCACATTACTTTCCAAAGGGTGGTGGTTGGGGAAAGTGGTTAGTTGGGTCCCCGTCCCGCATCCTGGTAACACAGTTCTGTGACGAAAATTCGTCCATAAAAAGAGTGTATGTAAAAAAATTATAATTACAAAATAATATTATCTAATATCTAATATCTAATATTATCGAATATCTAATATTTATAACTAACCAAAAATCGAAAGTCAATTAATAAATTAAGTATGAATTTAAACTATCATATCATCAAGCTGACAAATTTATGAATGAACATCCGCATCCGCATGGATGTCAAAGTTTGGCATCCGCATCCGCGGATGTCTGAAATCTGATATCCGATACATCACTAATATACTGTATATTAGGGCGGGGCGAAAATATATCGAACTCAAGTTGTCAGTATGAAACTGCTAGCTTTCGAATATTCTTATTCTTGTCAGCGATAGCAGATGAAAGGATAGTTTTAGGATGACAAAAGTAAGTTGTTTTGTAACACAAGACGAATAATATCTTAGTCGATTGTATGTAGTTTTTGATAGAGCTCAATCATGAAGAAAAAGTTTTCGGCCCCATCCTGGCAAGACCAGTTTGCTTTGATATAGAATCATGCAGGAGCAGAGAAGTTCAGTATAAAATGAGCAATATTTTGAAGTCTCTGATGGTTTTTCGTGCCACACGTAATAACGTAAGAGACGATTTGTTTTTGTCAGCCACATGCATTACTGAGAGACCCAGGTTGAGCAGTTTCTAACAATTTGATAGCTGGACCTCTATCATGACCGTTTTGAATTGACAAACACGCCTTATGGAGGTATTGCTGGTCACTGCTAAGATCTGCTTGCACTACTTCTGGTAAGTCCATTACTTTTCCAGCGAGAGGTGGAAATTTTGCAATTGGTCTGTTCTTTGGATCAAAGTTCAGATCCTTGCCGATTTTGCCCTGTGAACTTCTAGGTCCTGTCGTTTCCCCGTCAAGAACTTCCAGGTATTTTCTCAAGGGAAGCTCATTAGTGTGAAGTAAGCAAATAAACCATTGTGATAGTCTTCCCAACGTAAGCTCTAGTTTTCTAATTACTCCATATGATTTACCTGTATTTACATTAGTTGCATCACAAACTACTGCTTTTAAAGTGGATGCAGAGTTGGTGTCAGTAATTACTGATATAATTTTTTTAGCAATATCACTTGCCCTTCCACTTTCAGGAGCAACATGGTCAATATATTCGTTTCCTGGAAATGAAACTAACACAGAGTGGTCTTCATTCAAAGTCCACTGGCATACTCCCACTTTTGAAAGCGTTTTATAAATTTTTCCATCAGATCCAAGGCAAACTATTCCTTTATTCTGTTCTTCATGCTTCTTTCTTTCTATACTTCTCCACAAGGTTCTTTGACGACGTAATTTACTGGGATCAATCGTAGTATTTTCAGATAATAGATTAAGATCTTTTAAGACAGTATTAACAATTAAACAAGCATTACGGTTGCTTATTTTGCATTGATCAACTGCCTTGCATAATTCTGGATATTCGTGTCGATTTTGAGAAGTGCTAGCTTCTGTATCTAACTCGTACTCGCTCAATTCAAAATCTTCATTTTGATGACCTTTTTCACTTTCAGAGCTGATCTCACCAATATCACAAGGATTCAACTGCATTTCCTAGACAAAACTCTTTTGTTTATCTTTAAAGAATTGTCTTTTATGCGTTTTATTTTCCATTTGTTGTAGTTTTGAAGGTTTCACTTTGTCCAACTTACCTATAATCATTTTTCGTTCAGTATGTTGATCAATCCAGAACTCCCATTCATCATTCAAAATTTTCTCGGCCTTAGCGCATTTACACTCACTTCTTTTATGAGAACCGGAGCCATAGCACTTGCAGCAACATATATCAAATAAATTTCTGAAGGAATCATATTTACTTCCATAAGTGCTGGAAGATCTTTTACTCATGGGATATTTTCTAAGTTTTTGTCCCTTCTCATTTAATCTCTTTACCTTAATTACTATGCTTTTGAAGTCGATTGTTGGAATGGAAGCACGGATATATATCATTCACTTCTTCCGCGATAATTTCAGCGTATTTCTGAGTGCTAAATGTTGCAGTAATGAGCTTATGTTTAAGATAAGCTTTGAATACATCCTCACAAGTTGGTAGTTGGTTGCCAGAAAGCTCTGGTGCTGGCGTTCTGAAACAAATTAAAATAAAATGCTGAATCAGGAAACACATGATACCTCAAACAAATGATAGGTCACAAATACACATGTAGGCACACAAATATACATGATAGGTCAAACACATGTGGGTCCTACATTTTAAAATAAGCAAAAACAATGTTTATTAATGTTTTTTTGATAGACACTGGCATTAATCGAGTTTATTGTTGAGATCTTCATACATGTGAGGCGAAAAATTAATTTAAGGAAACATGCTAAAAAGGATCTTTTGTGGCCTTTGTTCGCAATTTATTTTTTCATAGTTGCCAGCACCAAAATTAATATTTCTAAAAGATATGACTTATTCCTTAATCAGTGACTACTCGGGCATCTTTTTCACCATGTTTCATTAAATTAAATTTCTTCAACCCACTCTGCTGTATATCCATTTGGTTGAAAAGGCATAATATTGATACTAAAACACTAACCACTTAGCTTAACTTAACCTAATTAATACAACCCACAATACCTTGTTGATTTTATGTCAAGTCGATGGGATGTCGTTTTATATATATATATATATATATATATATATATATATATATACAGAGGCATGCAAGAAGTAAATAGACACCCTTAATTTTATGGTAAAATGTATGCGTCCAAATTTTTTTGCCATTATTATGACTAATATTCGTTTCCTTTTTTTTAGATTGTAATATACCCATCCTAGAACATGCCTCGAACACAAGATATAGGCTGCACGTCCATAATAACCAAGCTGATGAAGATAGTTTACTGCTGTTCTTGGGCTAATTTGTAGCCCAAGCTTTTAAACGAGGGTTGTTCTCAACAGATCTTCGAACAAAACGAAGACATCTGTCAGAAGGCCCAGGTCGACCAGGTCGTGATTCAATTGATGTTTTGCCCTTTTCTTTAAATTGGACTATTATTCTGTTAACAGTAGAAAGGGGTATTCCGAGATTCCTAGCTATTTGTCGCTGGGACAGTCCACCCTCAGATTGACCAACAATCCGTCCTCGTTGAAAGTCAGAAATTTCTTTGGAATCTTGTGTTCGAGGCATGTTCTAGGATGGGTATATTACAATCTACAAAAAGGAAACGAATATTAGTCATAATAATGGCAAAAAAATTTGGATGCATACATTTTACCATAAAATTAAGGGTGTCTATTTACTTCTTGCATGACTCTGTATATATAAAACTACGCGCCTCGGTGGTGTAGTGGTTATCGTCGCTGACTACGAATCCCTCAGCCCCGGGTTCGAGACCCGGTGACGGCAGCCGACTCGCAGCAAAACCCAGCTGTTCTTCCTTCCACGCAATAAAGGAAATGGTTGGTAAATAAATGGGTAGCCTGGGTGGTGTGGTTAAGACGCTGTGCTGCTGGTGGGGCGTGGTTCGGATTCCACGTTAAACTATAGGTCTAAGGTGGAGTGGAAAGCTTGACCTCCGTCAGAATGAACAATTCGGGCGGAAGCTAACCAAAGGTTATATATTGGTTGATATATTATCACCATCATCATCATCATACCATAATTCACCGCATGTCCGTCTGTCTGTCTGTCTCCTTTTCAGGTCCAAACGGGTGGACCGATTTTCATGAAACTTAGTGACAACACCTTGTGTTATAGAAATCTTATTTGGGGCATCCGATCTGAAAAAACAACTTTTTTTCAGATCGGATGCCCCAAATAAGATTTCTCCCAATTTATCCCCCAAAATATTTATTTGCTAAAATACGAAGCACTTAAATTTCAATATTTTGAAATTCAAAAAATTCTGAAAGTAAACCAAGTCCCAACACGCTTTTACAGTTTCATACACTTTCGTGGAATGAAGAAAATCAAGTTGGTCAATAAATTTAGAATGTAGCCATCAAAATTTTTAGCTACGCATCGGAAGGTGTAATAGGTAAAAAAAAATGTGAGAAGTTGTATTTGAAATTTAAGCGGTGCGTGAGCTAATTGTAAATATTAAACTCAAACTCGCCTAAGGAATATCTGCTCGTAGGACGAATATTTTTGCGAGTATATATAATGCCAAAGTTTCTAAATGTTCATATTATGATACAGAATAAGAGTTTGAAGGATTTTTAGTATTAAATTTTAAAGTTTTTGAAATTTATTTTAATTTATTATTTTAAAATCTTTGGAGGGATATTTTCCTTATCTTAATGGCAAAGTTACGTCATGAAGAACTGCTTCTGATTACAAGAAGTTCCCACTTCAAAATGCTTAAGGATACCAAATTTATAGTATAGATTAGAAATTATATATATATATATATATATATATATATATATATATATATATATATAGCGAGAGAGAGAGAGAGAGAGAGATTAGTTGAATGATTGATAAATAAATACACGAATAGATGGATATCTTAACTGGGATGGTATGAGGCAAAAGTAGTGAGTTTGAACAAGCCTCGTTTGTCTCTATTTGTACAAAATGAAAATAAGTAAAGAGAGCAAATGAATGATTTGGTTCTTTCTCCCACGTTCTTTCTCTTCTGCTATGTAGTAGTTAAATGTTTCTAAACTTTTCTTAAGTACAGAGGAGGGGCCACAAAGTCTCTTTGCAGTGAAATTACAGCATATATGTATGTTGACCTTGTTTTTTATGCAAAGGGACTTTGTGGCCGCCATATACTTCGCTCGTAGATAACTTTAGCTTAAAACTTTGACGTATAGATAAAATTAATTTGGAAAATTAGACAGAATTAATTTTGAGTTCACTACTAATGGTTTCGGATTTTAACGTTTATTTGAGTTGAACTCCAAAGTCTCAACTTGAAAGTTACCAATACAACTTATCACTCGTAACTTCTACGAGTGTAACTTAATCCGAAATCGGCGATGTAAGGGCTTAATTGATGCGAATACTAACACTGAATTGGGTCCCCTAATTTATACCGGGGACTGACCCGAAGACAGTAGACCACTACCCAAAAGAGTGAAAAAGAAGCATAAGAGTTACAGTGTTTATGGAGCAGAAAAGTAATATATATATATATATATATATATATATATATATATAATATATATATGACGAAAGTTGAGATTTAATTGTTTAAATTTTAAATCTTATTAATTAGTTCAGTCAATCTAGACTATATTTTTGGTCAACCTGGAAGTAATTGTAACAGAAATGGTTTCATCGTTTTTGACATCCCCAAATATTCAAAAATAACATATTAAAAACTTACCACCATTGGGTGAGGCAATTTTTCAGAAAAATGGAATTTGCATTAACCCCTCACACCCCCAGGTTGGTAGGTCAAAATGACACCATCTTGTATTTTTCGTCCACAGCTAACCTTTAACATTAATATTTTTTCTTCAAATTTTCAGTAATCCTTCCTAGATGGTTAGCAAATATTTTTAGTTGATAAAAAATTACTCAGTCCATAGGGGGCGCTCCCATCTCATGCTAAAAGACGAAAAACGGAACATCGCGCTGCGTATCGACCGCGATTGTAGGCGTTATTGACCATTGCTCAAGTACTCAAGTAAAATTGACCATTGGACATCATAATCGTAGAGGCTTTGATTAGGTCTTTCAAATGAACCCCAACACCACTAGTCTATCCTTCATAGTTTCGAAGATAATATATATTTTCATATTAACGACGTTCACTTGTTTTGATTTCGTTTTTTGGACATAACTCTTGGATAAACTGAGATATTGATCTGAAATTTAGTTTATAGAAAAAATAGCATGCTATGTCAACTCAAATCAATACATAACGATTTCACAGGGATAGGCATTTTGATATAGCCTATGCGTGATGGTGAGTTAGTAAAAATCTGGGTCTGTATTATTTTCGTCACTGTTCTCTGCATTCTCTATGTCCAAAGGGTGCTGACAGTTCAGACAAGAAACGCCTTGGCATTCGCCACACAAGGCTGAGCATTTCAGTCCATTCTTGAAACACGTACATCTCGCGTTCTGACACTCTACCTTGCAGTTACATCTGAAAAGTTTTAGTAAGCTTTCTGGTGCTGGAGCTTTCGAGGTATAAACTGGTAGCAGTTTTCCTCTTTTCACAGTCCAACCCCATTCTTCTGGATCAAGATCTTCCAGTCCTCTCCAAACTTGCACTTGGAGGTAAACACGCAATGAATGGAATGATGCAGCTGCGGATGTTGGAGGCAAGCTCTCGGGAGACACAACTTTCATACTTGCAGCAACTTTCCGGTAGAATCTTGTGACACGAAGCTTATCAAGCGAGCTTTCTTTTTTTCCGCCATAAACAATAAGCAACAACTTTTCTCCAGCAGTAATAACTTCTTCTCTTGTTGATGTTGAGTTGTTGAAAACTTGGCTTAAGCGTTGAAAGCTTTCGTCTTTCTTAAACTTTTGCAGGGCCACATCTTTACCAATGGAGAACAATCTGGACGTTGTATCACACCCAAGTAAGGCGTGAATAAGCAAGATTGCTTCGCAAATCTTCAATCCTAATTTCGATTTAGCGTACTTGATGTCCCACAGTTTGGTTTTCGCTTTCGATCGAGTTTTTTGCTCTGATGTGAAAAATATTCTGTGACCATCTACATCAGCATGATGGAGCAGGAGAATGAGTAGATCGGTATCTTCTGCAATAACAACTGTTGGTTTACTTCTGGCAGATTCAATTGCTGTCTGTACAATCAAAAGGTCTGCATCACCAGATGATTGGATTGCTTTCATGTTTTCTTCGTTCATTTTAGTCGCCAACATTACTAGAAATCTCTGCTTGTTGTCGAGGTTAGTAAGAAACTCGTCTTTCTTCATATTTAGCTTCATTTCTCCTGTTAAACGTACAGGTATGCCCTGCTTGCCTTTGGTTCTGCGAATGTGGGTTGTATCTTTGGTACAAGGCTTCCCGTCATACCCATCAAATACAACGACTGTTCCCTCTCCGTAATGCTTGAGGACGTATTCTACATAAGTTTTGCAAATCTCGTTGTATGTTCTTCCTTTTGTCCATTGTACTCTGTGGAGTAAGGATCCTCCATCGAGGACATATGAAATATCTTTAGGAAGTGAAGCATCTGATTCATCAGGCGCAGTTGAAGACCAGATAGAATTTGCTAGCTGTGGTTTATTTGCTTCCCTTAACAAACCGTCTGTCTCTATAAGTGCAGGAGGAAATGTGCACAGCTCATACGAGAATGCTGTCTCCAAGTCTACAGCTGATCCCATACCTCTGACAGTGGTTATTAGACGTTGGAATAACAAGAGAGGATCAACGGGAATAACTTCTTCATCTATCTTAATAGTTGATCTTGCTTTCATTGTTATGGCCACGTCTTTCTTCTTGAACGTATAATCTGCAACTGGTTTTCCGGACATTGAAGCAAGAATGTTGCTTCCAATAACCTTGGCATTGTCTACATTGACAGTTGAAATAGCAATTTCTCCTGTGTCAATGCTCATGAGTTCCTTTCGGTTGTCGAAGGGGTTTCTTGCCACAGCGTACGCCAAGATTTTCAATGAATCTTTGAAATCTCTTTCAAGTCGTGCCTGTCTTGTTTCTTTATGCTGCTCACTACCTTCATACGTTACATCTGTAACTTCCTGCATCGCACGGTTTATTTCTGCACAGGCTGGTGTCGACAGTAGCCAAACTGATCTTTGTACCTCAGTCATTCCTCGTCCGTGAGTTAGTCCACCTGTTGTTTTCAAACTCCTCATAAGAACTTGTTCTATAACCAGATCTGTTGAGAGTCCAGCCCAAAATCTATTACTTCTGCGAACAACATGATAGCCTTCTCTAAACTTTGCGTAAACATTTGGATGTCTCTTTTAGATTTAACATTTTTTGAAGATAGATGCGTGTTGACTTAGCATACGCAAAATGTCCAGACGCTGCGAAAAAATGGTAGGATGCTATACCCTGCCAGTAAATGAAGAAGGAAGTTTCCTGTTCTTTCGGCTTTTATGAATGTGCAAAGTATTTCGACCATTTCTATGTATTGGAACCACAGTTTTGCAATTCTCGAGGAATCTAAGCTATGTTTGTAGTTCTCCAGTTTCTCAATCATCTTTTTGAAGACCTCCTCCTTTTCTACATCTTCCGAACTTATTTCTCCTGAGATTGATTTCTCAAGTAAATCTGAGATCTGTATTAAATCGAAGTTATCAACAAAATTGAAAACATCTTCTAACTGAGTGTATTCTTCATCATTGTCTAACTTAATAGGGCACTCGTATATTTCTGACATCATTATTGCATGAAGGGCACCTACAACTAGTAGATGACCACGAACGGCTCGAGATATTGCTTTCCCACTTAGCATGTGGTGCACCGTGTTTTCAGCATAGACAGTTTCATTGTCTGCAGTCCGGAAGAAGTCATGAGATGCCCAATAGATCCAAGGAAACTCATGGCAGTGTGGAGCCCACTAAGTCGCAACACTATTTCTTTCAAAGGGCTTGCATCATCCACACTTTCTTGGATTTCAGTTCCCTTCCAATACAGTGGCTAATCAAATGTTAGTACCGGTGACATGTTGTAGCGCTTTGCTTGCTCAGACACAAAATGCATGGTTGACAAAATGCACGATTCGTCGCTGGACTGCATATCGTTCATCGGCATGAATATAACGGAAGCCTGTCCAGGGTGCTCTCCTTTATGCACCATTTGCATAAAGCCATTCCACAGTGGTCGTTGAGGTTTCAGCATCCAGGCACAATTCTAATGTTGAAGCAACTTGTTAGATCATTGGCATGAAATTGAAATTGATGCAAATCTTTGTATGTTAAGGCGCAAGAAGATTTTCTGCGCGAGCGAAATATGTGAGTTTCGATGCTGCAAATGTCCACGATCTCCTTTGATGTGACATCTATTCTTGGTACTACTAATTTTGTGGAAGCTACCTTGGGAGTAACTGTAACAATTATACCCATACCGTGGAATGTATTTAGACCATCGATTGTTCTAATATTGTGATCAACATTGTCACCAACATGTTGTATGAAAGATTCATTGTCAATTCCTTCAATTTTTGTCCCCTGATGATACGCCGCACTTCTTTCAAACTTCTGAACCTCTGAGTAGGAAGTGACTGTGTAAAGAGTCACTCAAAAACCTCGATCCAAGTTGTCTATGCATTTGCACTCCCAAGCCAATCTGAAGTGGGGAATTATTGCTTTTGGTCTGACTGCTTGCATTATTGCCTGCCCAATAGAGGCAATTCGTAGGTCACTGTTTTGGCAACAATCTTTTCAAGCAGTAATCGTAAAGATTTGGGAAGAAATTCTTTGCAACGGGCACGAGATTCTGTCTTGGGTGGATGGATACATTGTTGAAGAACTATCGCATTCTTTAATTTCACTTTTTAGCAGCTTTGCCGCAGTTTCAGTAATGCGATTTTTTCAGTTTCTACGTCATCTGATTTCTTGATTTTACAGAAATCATAGAGAATATTCTTGGTTTTTGATCTGAATGTGACAATATTATGTTTCCCATTAATCTCCGTGACAACAATTTCATCTTTAAAATGCTCCATCAAACGACTTTTCAGCCATTTAGAAGTATATGCATGACTTGAATCTTTCAGATGATCCTGCATTATTGACAAAAGATCATTGATTGTGGTTTGTTCATCATCATTTTCTCGCAAACAATTCGCCACAAAAGCAAAGGCAGACTCTTGAGATTCATCATAAGGCCGACCCCTTTTTAAACTTTGACTCGTTTGTGTGTTACTATCGTATAGTTTTGGAATACCTTTTCCAATACGAAAGTTAGAACTACATGCTTGATGATACACGCATTTTCTGAATGGAAATCATTTACAAAAGCTATACGCCCTTTTACATCAACTGCCCAGCCATCCTTGCGCTGTTCGCAAACTTTTAGAATACTGATATCAAACTCACGATTCTTGCACATCACTTGAAAAGCTTTATTGTACCCGTTTATCTCTTTCGGTGATGCGATTTTTGCAGAACAAACAATCCAATTTGTAATTAAAGTCGTGATCAGATCTTAAACTAAGTTTAAATGCAGTGGCATCAGAAGATGTGGATGCTTTCTTTTTATTGTAAGATGCAATGTTCTTCTTATTAATATATGGATCTCTACATGATCTGTGTAGTTTGTTTCCAGCTGTGACAAAGATGTCATCGTCTCTTTCTCTGCTAGCATTGCAAACACCCAAGGCACCTTTTTCTGTTAGTGTCACATAAGAATCACGGTCATCTATGACTTCTTTACATATTACACAGGTTTCGAAACGTTCAGAATCCATTTTGACCTGAAACAAAATAATAGAATTAATTAATTTTATTGCAAAATTACACTGTTAATTTTGTTTTAGAAACTGATTGGACCTGGAAGAAATTGCATTTTTAAGCGCCAAGTTTAGGATTCAGGCGTATTAAGAAACTCGGATCATATATGATTTCGCATAGCGGCCATCCTGAAAATCCAAGATGGCCGCCATGGTGGGCCTACCGCCCACCTGACAATATCCTAAGCGCTATAATTATATTCCGTGACCCTGAAAATGCATGTTTAGACACAAAAATTGTGAACCTACATATATTAGAAACGAAGATATAAGTAAATGCAGGTTTTTCACACGTCGGCCATCTTGAAAATTCATGATGGCCGCCATAATTGATAAACTAAGCATCAGACACTATTCTAATCCATTGTAATGGTTTCGTTGACCATTAAAACCTACAGAATGATATATTACAATAAGAAACTGATTGAATAGTAAAAATTTGGTGCCACTTTATTGTTACCGATGGTAGCGGCGGCCATCTTGGAGTTACGGAAATTGGCCTGGCCCGTTTGTGGTAAGTTTTTAATATATCATTTATGTTGAGGTAAGGGTGCGGAAACAGTTAAAACCATTTCTGTTACAATTACTTCCAGGTCCAATCACAGATTGACTGGACTAAAGGCAGAGCATACAAAATTACATTTATAATTGCACGCATTTTATGCTTTTATGTTCAGTGTGAGTGAAGTTAGAGCGTCAAACGACTTTGAATTCAAGGTTTAAAATGGACTACTGTAAAATGGTTTAAAATATCTGGCACATATGTTCCAGTCTGTTATAATTAAAGCGAAAATACAAAAATATCCAAGTAAAAAGTTTATAATAAGTTTAGAAATATTTATTGATTATTCAAAATGGAAAATATAACCATCTCGACAAATACTCTTTCCTCAGCAATCGATTACGTCAGTGTGAGCTCCGCTAGATGAATTTGCGCTTTAATTATAACAATGTTGTTTTACATTTTCAAGGTCATTCACTCATGGTATGACACGCACACATGTTCGCCGTCATTGGGAATATGGGAAAGCATTTGCATTTTGGAAAAGATCCCCTTTATTTTCTGTGTACATAAAATGTGGAGAAATACCAGCTGCATTATGACATTTATGTACACTTTAGTATTTACACTTTCTGAAAAAATATACAAAATCATTTCGAAGCTACACGCATATCATAGTGGTAATGCGCATGCGTAGGTCACATTAATTAAATTTATATGATAATGAAAGTAATAATGACATTATGCAGACTTTAAGTTCATGTCTTAGTTCTAGTACAAGCCTTTAAACAAGCATATATTTCGGAAGGTAAAGATGTAACGTTGGGGAGATCGGGAGAATATTTTAGACGAAGATAAAATAGAATTCCTGTATCATAATGACGTACGTGAATTGGATCGATCTGGAATTAACTCGGATTCTATATTATTCCAGTTAAACGATTCAAAATTGGATTTAATTACGGTTAGTATGATCCGATTAATTCCGGTTCGATTTAATTACGTTCTGTCTACCTCCGCACCCTCTATATAATATAACCTACAAAAAAGTTTCGTATGTATGATTTCTTTAGTTCTGAAACAACATTTCAAGCTCGGACGTATCTAAAATGTCAAATGAGTATAAAATAAATTTCCACGATCGCTATGACCCAATATACATATGTAACGTTTCCATGGCAGCTAATTTAGATGTTACTATCGTCATACTTTATATTCTGTATTTACTTATTTCTCACATGGACTCTATTTTTGTATCCGGGCATATATAACTTATATATATATATATACACACCTCGTTAACCTCGTTTGGGTTTAGTGTGTTGATCTCTCTTCACACGAAGGTGAAGCTGGTGGCCCCGCCTCTAGGTCTGGCTTGGTGGAGGAGCGAGTTGCTCTCTTGCGCTCTCCACCGCACATAGCCAGTACACCCGGCTCATCTGGTACCGTTCTGAGCCAAGCATCTAGTCTTCTCTTGAAACCTTCACCTTTGACCCCTGTAACGTTAAAAAGTCTTGGCCCACTGACAACCAAGCTATTTTCCTTCAGTGTTGAGGAGATCCCTTGTCGGGCCTTTAATTTGGGAACACTACACATTCTGCCTTTCCTATTTTCCAGCGTTGTTTGGATGATAATTGGACTTAGTTTGAGATTTGGTAGCAGTTTTTCCAACATTTTCCATATGTAGATTATGGTGTCCCTCTCTCTTCTTCTTTCCAGGGAGTACAGATTTAGTTTACGTAGTCTTTCCCAGTAGTTGAGTTCCTGGCAGCCACCAATCTTGGCTGTGAAGTGTCTCTGCGTTTCTTCTAGTTTATTTAGTTCTTCCTTTTTATATGGGGACGTCAAAACTGAGCAGTATTCAAGTTTTGGTATGATCAGTGTTCTCAGCAGGGGAATCATTACTGTCTTGTTCCTCCTTTTGAACGTTCTTAGTACCTGTCCCACGACTCTTTTTGCCTTGTTTATTGCGATCTGATTTTGTGTTCCGAATTTGGCATCATCGGTCATTATTACCCCCAAGTCAACCGCTTCCGTGCTTCTCTGAATTTCCTGTCTATCTGGAGCATAATATGCAGTCTGTTTAAGTTCCTCATTTCTACCATATCTCAAGAGCTGAAATTTCTCGGTGTTAAATGTCATATTGTTGTCTTCTGACCATGTGTATATTTTATTCGTGTCCCTTGGCAAAGCCTCCACTTCATCTGCATCGCTGATTTTTCTGGTGATCTTTGTATCGTCTGCAAAGGATGTTACTATACTGTTGCTGTTTACTCCACCGTTTATGTCTGTTAGCATGATAATGACCAGGAGTAGGGCCAGTACTGTACCTTGTGGTACTGAGCTGCGTGCTTCTGATTCTAATGATGATACACCTTGAATTTTGACGACCTGTAGACGTTCTCTGAGGAAGTTGTGATCCATTTTCCCACTTTGCCTGTTATTCCCATATGTTTCATTTTATGTGCTATTATACCATGATCGCATTTGTCGAAAGCTTTAGCAAAATCCGTGTATATGACATCATAGTTTTCATTGCCTTCAAGTGCATCTAGGATATTGTTATAGGTTCTAGGTAAATTCGCCGCTGGAAAAGTCGCCGCCGGAAAAATCTCCGCGAGGAAAATTCGCGCAGGAAAAAAAAATTTAAAGCGATTTATGACAATTTTTTTTTCATATTTCCTGTGTAAAAATAAGTTTAAATGACGTTTAAATTGCCGCTGCGCTATCCGGATGTCCGATTAAAAGCCCTTTAAAAGACTAATTAAATGAGAAAGGATACATCCGGTCGGCCATCTTGTCGCTGCGATGCGTTCTGCGGGTAATACTAAGCCGCAGAACGCACGGTAGTGTGCGCGCAAAAAATTTTTTCAGCCAGACAGTTTGGGACAGGGGTGTTCTACGGGGGCTCCGCCCCCGTACCCCCGAGACCTAAATTATACAAAAGATTATTGTTTTAGAGTGAAAAATTGTACCCACCTTTCTCCTCCACTATATCGGAGGGGAAAGGGGTCGAGGCAATCGGCGACGCAGGTTGGTACCTACATTTCCAATTGAAACTTGGAACGTCAATGAAAGGACAGAGAACGAAATGCCTCGAACAAATAACAGCGTAGAGTAGAAGGGTTCCACAATTCCCTTTAAAGTTCTGTCACTAATATGCATCCAACTATTTGGAAACAATATTGAAAAAAGAAGAAAGCTTGGCAAACAAAAAGAAAATACAAGTTGAGCGTGGTGATAATTCTTCTATGAAAAAAAAAATATAAAGATGTGAACAAAAGGTTACAGCAACAAATAAGGAACTACAATTCAGAAAATAAACTCCATTTTTTTTTTAGAACCGTTGCAATGAACCTCCATCACTTTTAATATGATTTTATTGATTTTTAATAAACATACATTTAATAATTTAATAAACATCGTTTAAAAAAACATCCATTTAATATCCACCATTTTAGTGACAGTGTAACCCTAAGAAGTATAAAATTATGATAAAGGGTTTTAAATTTTTTTTCTTGCCACGAATTTTCCTCGCGGCGATTTTTCCTGCTGCGAATTCATAGATTTTCTCTCTGACAATTCTTTCAAATATTTTGGTGAGGTGGGACGTCAAAGACATTGGTCTATAGTTCTTTGCTTGAGATCTATCCCCTCCTTTATATATAGGAACAATGATAATTCACATTCATATTATTTATTTACAGTTTTAGTTCATTTTCTTTAATAAGCTATGTACATTATGTAAAGTTATTCTTTATCTGTCCGACTGTTCATGGCTCACGTTCGAAAGTCATCGAAGAATGAAACTAATGCATAAGTAGAAATCTGATTTGATACTATTTATTTTATGTAAATTTAATTCCAATGCTGATATTTTTTCTCTGAACTCCAAAACATTTGTGCTTTCATCCACTTTATTTTTCATTATGCAGCAAAAAATCAAAGATTTTAAAGTTTCAAAAATTCTTAAAATACGACACTGAATGTTGAGAGAAGTAGATTTTCAAGGAATTAGCATTTCAATAAATCTGATTCGTGGAAACTCGTTCCCCATCCTAATTTATAAATAGCCGTATAATTAATATATTACAGCAACGTTCTTAAAATAGAAAAGTTGCTAACGTATTTTTCAAACTGTTTATGTAAAATATTTTCATAGATTAGTATTCCAGAAGCGGTAAAACTTTGCTTATGAAGAGTAGTAGTATGGGGCGTTTATGCCGAGGGAGATGGGTGTAATGGGGGATGGGGGAGATATGAAGGAGAGATGGGGGGAGTGGGGTAATACGAAGTAGGGGAGCGCCAAAGAGGGATTGCCAAGAGGGAGGCCAGTTGAATACAGAGTATAATTACATAACCTAACCTAACCTCTAACATAACCTAACCTTCCTAACCTGAATATATATAAATGTGATGTCAAACTATGTACTTTAGAGATGCCTGCAGAAGAGTGACGGAAATATGCATTGATTTTCATGATAGGCAATTGCGTATTTATAATAGGTTAATAAGAAGATGAAGGCAATGAGATTTATGGCTTTAATGATGGGTTTAATGATCTTTTATTGTTTGTATTATTCTTTACAATTTTTGTGAAATGTGAAAAACACAGCAAATATATTTCGTTCTTGGAAAAAAAAGAAGTTTTATTTCAATTCCTTCCCTGAATAGGAAGTTAATCCTCTTTTAAAACCAAATGCTACCTGTCACTTTACTCGCAGACTTCTGAAACCTTCAAAACCTTTTAGGAAAAACTAATAAAAACACAGTAAATATATTTCGTTCTTTAAAAAAACATTTTATTTCAATTCCTTCCATCACATAAGTTAATCCTCTTTTTAAAACCGAGTACTACCTGACACTGGCCTCATCGGCTGATGTTGAACGGCTTTAATCACCTTTTATGATTTACACTTCTAAATAAATTGAAATGTACACAAGTTAAAATTCTTTAACGTTCAATTTATAGGACCCGCTACATTGTTTTATGGTCAAATTCCCTAGAGATCACATGTTTAGTTCTGAATGAATAATTATATGCAGGATGTCCCATAAATCCGGCATCATAGGAGAAATTCATATTTTTCTATTTCTACAAACCATAATTCATATTTTCCTCTTTCTACAGGCCATAATGTCTGTGAGCAAGGAAGAACGAATCAAGATAATTCTACTCATAGGAAATTTAACAGACTGCATCCAGACTGCGAGCCAATAACACAGAGTTGTGTTAGCAGACTTGTTGCAAAGTTTAAGGAAACAGGATCCATAGAAGATAAACCACGCAGTTGACCTTCAAGGAGGTCCACTGACGATGATACAGCGACTGCTATCCTGGCTCATTTTAACAGAAGTCCCAACAAGTCTCTTCAGCGATTGTCCGCCGAGACAGGAGTGTCGAAAAGTAGCATCCATCATATTCTTCAGGCTCACAAATGGCATCCATATAAACTTCAGATCCTACAGAAATTAAGCGAAGATGATCCCAACCGGCCGATGGAATTTTGTGAATGGGCTACGGAACAATATGCTCGGGATGCCAATTTCCCGTCCACCATTCTATTCAGTGACCAGGCTGTTTTTTATGGAAATGGTGAGGTAAATCAACAGAACACCCGCTACTGGTCTCAAAAGAAACCTCACTGGTATACCTCTTCAAAGGAACAAGGTGCATCTCGGGTGATGGTATGGTGTGGCATTTGGAAGGATCGCATCATAGGCCCCCTCTTTTTCAATGAACATGTCACTGCAGGCACCTACCTATGTATGCTCAAGGAAGAAGCATTTCCCATTGTCTTGAACGAAGAAGGAAATTTCCCAACATGGTTCCAGCAAGACGGCGCTCCTGCACATTACAGCACCCAAGTAAGGGAATACCTGTACCAACAATTCCATGGTCATTGGATAGGACGTCGAGGGCCTTTGGAATGGCCAGCTAGAAGTCCGGATGTCACGCCATTAGATTTTTATCTCTGGGGCCACTTGAAAGCGCTGGTATACGCAGAGAAAATTAGGAGTGTTGAACATTTGCGGCAGCGCATTATTGGGGCATGTAACACCATTACTCCTGACATCATTTACCGTGTGCTTGCTGACTGGGTATCACGTCTGAATTTGTGTATTGAAAACAATGGTGGACATATTGAGGACGTTCTGTAAATAAAAGCTTTTGTTTTGCCTTTTTTTATTATTTTTCCTATGATGCCGGACTTATGGGACACCCTGTACAGTATATATATAATTTTGTTGGTCGGAGTTAAGATGCACTTTTATGGAAGAACCTAGTTTCCAAATAAAATATATATATATATATATATATATATATATATTAGTGGTTGACCGGATATCCGCATCCACAGCTGCGGATATCCGCATAATTTTTAACATCCGCATCCGCACTTCTGACTGCGGATGTTATGCGGGCATTACTTCTAATAAATTATGCAATTTACAATTAAATTAGCTTATAAAATAGCTTATAAAGCCCAGTCATGCACATTTCATGTAGAGTATTAATTACACCGGTCTGCATGAAAATCGATTTCTTTATTTTGAGTTGTGATTCTGAAGCAGTTCGCTGCGCTGAATTAAAAAATGCTACCAGTTTTTTTCTATCACCCACAGTTTTAAAGTTATTAGCAAAACAATTTTGGGGCGTTTTGTAATTTTTTACCTTTTTTATCTTTAATTAATTTCGTTTTTTCATATTTTTCAGATAGATAATTCTAACATTACGTCTTTAAAATTTTAATAATGGCTTCTAGAGGATGTACCCATAGTCCAGACATATTTTGTTATATTTGTGGTCGGTATGTTGTAAAACAAAGGACAAATGTAACGACCTTCATTAAGAGAGCTTATCATGCTTATTTTAGAATTAAATTAGGAGATCAAGACAAAAGTTGGGTTCCACACAAGGTTTGTCTTACGTGTGTTGCGGCACTAAGGAATTGGAGCAAAGGTAAAAAGAAAAGTTTGCCATTTGGGATCCCTATGGTATGGCGCGAGCCTAGAAACCATACCGACGACTGCTACTTCTGTTCTTGCAATGTTAAAGGTTATAATGCAAAGAATAAAGAGAGCCTTCAATACCCAAGTCTTCCATCTGCAATAAGGCCGGTACCCCATGGTCCAGAAGTTCTTATTCCCCGCCCACCCGAGAGTCTGGATCAATACAACTCAGATTCTGATTCAGCTCCAAATCCAGACAATGATGATGTTTATGAACAGCCAACAGCTGACCGAGATCCTCCTAAACCATTAACCCAAGCCGAACTAAATGACTTAGTCAGGGATTTGAATCTGCCTAAGGACTCTGCAGAACTTTTGGGGTCTAGATTGCAGGAGAACAATTTATTGGCATCCGACACATACTTCGCTTGGTACAGAAATCGTGAGAAAGACTTCGTGCCTTTTTTCGAAGAAGATGGTCCCTTGGTATTTTGCAAGGACATCACAGGATTAGTGTGCAAGCTAGGCATCGAATACCAAACCAGTGACTGGAGGTTGTTTATAGATTCCTCTAAAACCAGTCTAAAAGGAGTGTTACTGCACAACGGTAACAAATATGCCTCAATCCCAGTGGCCCATTCTACTCATTTAAAAGAGACCTATGATAACATGAAACTGCTTCTGGAAAAAATTCAGTATCAAAATCACAGATGGATATTGTGTGGGGATCTCAAAGTCCTTTGCATGTTACTTGGGCAGCAATCAGGATACACTAAGATGCCATGTTTCATCTGCGAATGGGATAGTCGAACACGTGACCAGCACTGGAAGAGGAAAACTTGGCCTCCTAGAGAGAATCTTACCCCAGGATCAAAGAACATTTTACATGAACATCTAGTTCAACCAAATAAAATCCTCCTACCACCCTTGCACATTAAGTTAGGCTTGATGAAGCAGTATGTCAAAGCATTGAATAGAGAAGGTGAGTGTTTCAAGTACATTTGTTCAAAATATCCAAAGATTAGCTACGAGAAAATAAAGGAAAGTGTTTTTATAGGTCCTCAGATTAGAAAGTTATTGACAGACGATCATTTCCTGAACACAATGACCAATAAAGAAAAAGAAGCATGGCTTGGTTTCAAAGATGTTGTTGAAAACTTCTTGGGAAACTACGAAAGCTAAAATTATGAAAGACTGGTGGAAAATATGCTTAAAAAGTTTTGCGCCTTAGGCTGCAACATGAGCCTGAAAGTTCACTTCTTATTTTCGCATCTTGACCGTTTTCCCGAAAATCTCGGAGATGTCAGTGAGGAGCAAGGGGAACGATTTCACCAGGACATCAAAACCATGGAAAGAAGATATCAAGGAAGATGGCATACAAATATGATGGCGGATTACTGCTGGTGTCTGCAACGAGATCAGCCTAACGCACAGCATAAGAAAGTGTAGTGAATACTCTTATTTTAGTTTCAAGTTAAATGTTAATTTTACCGTCTTGAATTTCGGAATAGTATAAATTCATTTTAAATTAGTTACCCCATTATAATTCAATTGTGAACCACATTAATACTAATTTTATGTATACTATATTATTTTATTGTATGTAAACATAATTAATTATATATCACAATTGTCAGTTAATTATTTATATTCAAATATTTATTTTAATCTAATACCATGTCCATTTTACAAATAAATAATAGAAAACCAAAGGTTATATTTTCCACCTTTGGTACTGTCGCAGTTTCGCCTAACGGACTCAATACGGCTAGTGAGATAATCACTGGTTGGCACTTAACTAGCGGCAGTGCTTATGGCTACATCATCCAGGTTAACCTATACCGGATAGATGCGCTACGGTCCCAAGCCGTAGCTTGCCTAGGCCAACGACGACGACGTAAACCAACAATTGGTACCCCGGAGCTGGATTACCCCTTCTACCCGAACGACTAGGACTAGACTGTAATGTCGTTCGTGCCCATCACCCCCTTCACCCGAACGACTAGGACTAGACTGTAACGTCGTTCGTGCCCACCACCCCCTTCACCCGAGCGACTAGGACCAGACTGTAACGTCGTTCGTGCCCATCACCCCCTTCACCCGAGCGACTAGGACCAGACTGTAATGTCGCTCGTGCCCTCTGCCCCTCACCCCTGCCCGTGCGCTCTGTGCCTGCGCTCGTCTCAACCTCCACTCCTTCGTTGGTAACTTGTCGTCTTGCTTGTACGTCAGCAAGCATAGGAGAAGATGCCTGACGACGCTGGTGCCATCTCCCACTTGAGCGTAAAGCTCCCCGTCTTCTGGCCGGGTGATCCATTTATTTGGTTCCACCAAGTGGAATCACAATTCAACTTGGGAAGGATCACCACTAGCAGGACAAAATACGATCATGTTTTGTCCTCTCTACCAGCGAGCATCATCTCTGAAGTCCGTGACGTCATCGTATCTACTTCCACGAGTGAGGACCCGTACAACGATCTGAAGTCTGCCATCCTGTGCCGCACCACTGTCTCCGAGCGTGAGAAACTACATCAGTTAATCTCAAAAGAAGAACTTGGAGACCGTAAGCCCACTCAAATGCTGAGGGCTATGCAGTGCGCTCTAGGCGAACGCGCACAAACCTTCGATAAGGACATCTTTAGACAGTTGTTCTTGCAGAAACTTCCTCCATCAGCTCAGCGTGTCTTGGCCACTATGGATCCTGCTACTCCAGTTGATAAACTAGCAGAAAACTGCCGACAAAGTAGTGGAGATTGACACAGCTCCGGTCAACAACGTGAACACACAATCGGAACTGGAGTTGAAAGTGAAAGAGTTAAGTCAACGACTCAACCACGTTTGTTCTCTGCTACAAAATCAACGGCAAAGAAGCCATTCTCGGTCAAGATTTACGAAGAGGCATCGTTCGAGTTCCGGGAAGATCTGTTTCTACCACTCGAAATTTGGAAAGAAGGCTAGGAAGTGCATCTCCCCTTGCAATTTTTCGTCGGAAAACCCCAGCAGCGAGTCCTAATGGCGTCTAGTACTCGCACTGCCAACCTGTTATTCATAAAGGACAGGAACTCTGGTGTCAATTTCTTGGTTGATACCGGAGCGTCAGTCAGTGTATTCCCTCAAAAATCTGGTCATACGCACTCGGAATCTCCGCCTTATACGCTGCTAACGGTTCACGCATACCCACGTACGGTACTCAGTCGCGTGAACTAAACTTGGGCCTTCACCGATCCTTCAAGTGGATTTTCATCTGTGCTCAAGTGCGGCATCCATAATCGGCGCTGACTTCCTCCAGCATTTCAAACTCCTGGTGGATTCTTGACAAGCGACGCTTATGCGACCAGGCCACACTGCTTTCTGTTCTTGCCAAACAGGTTGCCCTTCCGGACGCCTCGAACTCTGCACTTTCCCTCGTTCCCCCTAATTCCATGTACCAGTGCCTTTTCCAGCGATATCCAGGAATTCTTCAACCGATGCAGATGGGTGATACCATTAAGCACACCATTACCCATCACATTACAACAAAAGGTCCCCCTGTGTTTGCAAAACCCAGACGTCTTGCCCCGGACAAACTGAAAGCTGCCAAATCGGAATTCCAGCTTATGATGGATCTTGGGATAATAAGACCTTCCAAAAGCAGTTGGTCCTCTCCCCTACACCTGGTCCAGAAGAAGTCAGGAGACTGGAGACCATGTGGGGATTACCGGTTTTTGAATTCGACAACCATCCCGGACCGATATCCGGTACCAAATGTCCAAGACTTTACTTCTCTTCTCCACGGCAAATCTATCTTCAGTAAAATAGATCTCGTTAAGGCTTTCCACCACATTCCCGTAGAGCCTTCGGATATTCCCAAGACTGCAGTTTGTACACCATTTGGGTTATTCGAATTTGTGAAGATGCCGTTCGGGCTACGGAATGCTGCGCAAACCTTTCAGAGGTTTATAGATGAGGTCACCAGAGGCTTAGACTTTGTTTATGCCTACATCGATGATTTGCTTGTGGCCAGCTCAACGGAAGAGGAACATAAGGAACATCTTTCACTTCTCTTTCAACGCTTAGAACAATACGGTGTTACTATTAATGCATCTAAGTGTGTGTTTGCACAGCCAACCTTGGAATTTCTTGGTCACACGATTTCGCAGCACGGAATTACCCCCCTTCAGGACAAGTGTGGAGTGATAAAAAATTACCCTATGCCAAATAATCAGCGTGAGTTACGTCGGTTTCTAGGTTTGGTAAATTATTACCACAAGTTCATTAAAAACTGTGCCAGTGTTCTTGCTCCTCTACACGCTATGATCACACACAAACGCAAGGTAACAAAATGGTATGGTGTAGCGATAGTTTACAGGCGTTCGACAATGCCAAAATGCTATCAATAGTGCATTGTCTCTGTCATTTCCTATCAGTGATGCCCCCTAACTCTGACGGTCGATGCATCAGATGTTGCGATCGGTGGAGTGTTGGAACAAACCATTAACGGTCAACAAGCACCCATCGCGTTTTACTCGAAAAAGCTGCAGCCAGCCCAAACGCGTTATAGTGCTTTCGGACGTGAACTTCTTGCTATTTACTTAAACGTGAAGTATTTTCAACATTCCTTGAAGGCCGAGAGTTTTGTGTTTTTACCGACCACAAACCTTTGATCACTGTCTTCAATAAAAACAGCTGTAACCACTCTCCCAGAGTCATCAGGCAACTCGATTATATCTCGCAATTTACCACAGATATCCGCCACATCAAAGGTGTCTTGAACACTCCAGCGGATGCACTTTCAAGAATAGAGATTACTTCTGTTACCCTCAGCTCTACACTGTGGAATGCTATTGCACAGGATCAAGATAAGGATACGGAACTACAAGACCTGCTCAGAGAAGACTCCACTCACTCACTTTCCCTCAAGAAAATGAGTATGCCAGGATTGTCTGTGCCCCTCTATTGCGACGTATCAACAGCTGCTATTCGCCCTTATGTCCCTCCATGTCACAGAAAAGCAGTCTTCATGGATCTTCATAAGCCCTCCCATCCTGGTATCCGTGCTTCGCAACACCTGGTTACCTCTCGCTTTGTTTGGCCCTCGATGCGGAAGGATGTCAAACATTGGACCAAAACGTGCCTTGCCTGCCAGCGTGCCAAAGTCCAAAGGCACACCAGGTCCCCCTTTGACGCATTTCCGCCCCCATCCCAGCGATTTGAGGTAATTCATGTAGACATTGTTGGCCCTCTTCCAGTGATTCAAGGCCAACGTTATCTGCTCACCTGTCTCGACCGCTTTTCCAGATGGCCTGAAGCCATCCCACTTCCTGATATCCAAGCGGACACTGTTGCAAGAGCCTTTCTTCATGGATGGGTATCAAGATTTGGATTGCCGACAAAAGTCATCACTGACCAAGGTCGCCAATTTGAGTCTTCGCTTTGGAAGAAGTTTACCAGCTTGTTGGGTACAGTACATGCGCATACCTGTGCGTATCATCCGCAAGCTAACGGCCTCGTCGAACGCTTCCATCGCCAGCTGAAGTCATCCCTTATGTGTCACGAAGACTCCCATTGGATGGATAAGCTTCCACTCGTGTTGCTTGGTATTCGCTCTGCATTTAAGAGTGATCTGAAGACTACAGCGGCTGAACTAGTCTATGGAACAACACTACGGCTACCAGGTGGCTACTTCACTGCAGGGGATAAGTCATGTGATCCTACGGAATTCGCTCAAACACTTTCCTCTACATGCAGTCCCTTCAGCCTGTTCCCCCTCGATTGACTAGCCAACAGAACATCTTTGTTTCCCCAGCCCTCCAATCTTGCACCCACGTTTTCGTTCGTGTACCTGTCCCAAAACGGCCTCTCCAATGTCCATATGACGGACCCTATGAAGTTCTCCGACGTACGCGCAAATCATTCCTCATCCAGCGCGGTTCCAAGGTCGACAAGGTTTCTATCGATCGTCTTAAGCCTGCGTTTTTGGAATCAACCTTAAGCGAGGTACATGTAGCTACCAAAAAGGTCCAGCGGAAATCTGTGTCGTTCGGAACTCTTTGAACTTCCTCTCTGGTGGGGGAGTGTGTAGTGAATACTCTTATTTTAGTTTCAAGTTAAATGTTAATTTTACCGTCTTGAATTTCGGAATAGTATAAATTCATTTTAAATTAGTTACCCCATTATAATTCAATTGTGAACCACATTAATACTAATTTTATGTATACTATATTATTTTATTGTATGTAAACATAATTAATTATATATCACAATTGTCAGTTAATTATTTATATTCAAATATTTATTTAATCTAATACCATGTCCATTTTACAAATAAATAATAGAAAACCAAAGGTTATATTTTCCACCTTTGGTACTGTCGCAGTTTCGCCTAACGGACTCAATACGGCTAGTGAGATAATCACTGGTTGGCACTTAACTAGCGGCAGTGCTTATGGCTACATCATCCAGGTTAACCTATACCGGATAGATGCGCTACGGTCCCAAGCCGTAGCTTGCCTAGGCCAACGACGACGACGTAAACCAACAAAAGCATCAAAGAAGCACCAGTTTAGTCGTCATTAGTCAGATCTACCTTCGTAGTCTTAAGTCTTTGGAATAAGTCCTGAAATGTTTGCAAGTAAAGAAGGTAAATATATTTTGTTTCTTTCAGTTATTTTTTTATTCTTTCATAAACAAGCAATATGCTTGTTCAAGAGCTAGGAGCTATTTAATTCTGCTTTAATTAGGTTTTACTCTATCACCTAAAGATTTCGTGCTACAAGGGGTGTTGTAATACCTCATCTGTCCCCAAATGTTAACCACCCATTGATGGGAGGGGAGAGAGTATTTTGCTGGGAACGGGACTGGTTGTTATATATATTTACCCTACATTATTATGTAAGCGTTACTGTAGTCTATAACAACAAAATTTATGGTTTAGCATATGCAATCCAATGTTGGTCTCGATAAGATGGTTCACATTTGGGGATAAATGGGGGATTTATGACACACCCTGTAGTAAGAAAACCATACGTGATAGAGAAAAACTAACTATATTTTTGAGATCAGCGCACTCAAATTATATAGAATCACCAACTAGTTTGTAAATTCGATCGACAAGTTTTCAAATGTGGACTGGTGTTATTAATTAACAAACAAATATATAAACCTCAAAATATAAATACCTGGTAACAGAGAAAATTGAATGAAACTTGTTTCATTGAATTTTCTCTGGCTGAAACTCTTGAGAAAGTTATTATTTTTATCATAATGAAAACATTAATATTAATTTTAATTCTTATGCATTGCCTGCCATAATAGTAATACCACGAAATTTGAAAAATTGTCATATATTCATAATTCTATATTATATTGATAGATTAACTAAATATCCACATCCGCGGATATTGGAATTATAAATCCGCATCCGCAGATGTTGAAAAACTGACATCCGGTCCAGCACTTATATATATATATATATATATATATATATATATATATTAGGGTGTCACTTAAATGCAAAGTTTGAAATTTTCATGCTGACACCCCGCGAATCTATTCCATTGGTAAAAAAAACATGGTGACTGAAAAATCTTTTTATTTGAATAACTATATAAGGTCGCCCCCGCCTTCCAAAGTTTAATGCTTGCGCGGCGTCTCCATAATCGTTCATTAGATATCTATATATCTCTATATATGTGTGTGTGTGTATCTGTGTGTGTCTGAATATCTGAGAAATAAAGTGAACAATACTTAACGATTCACCGTTTCTCATTTCAGCTACGTGATTTCTGGTGATGGAAACCCGGAAGTGTATATACCTATTAGGGGCAGCGGTTGATGAGGTGAAAGGATGCAAGCTTCCTTCCTACAGGCAAGCATTCGGTTACTTCCTTTACCTTCACCATGAAAAGAAAATGACAATACGTGACGCGTTGAGGAAGTCACTTCGAGCAGTGATGTCCTTCTGGGAGAAAGCTCACATTCCAACCAGACTCGAGACACACTGCGTCAGCAAACTGGATAAAGTCTTCGAGGAGTGGAAAGGACTCAAAAAACACGCCTCAAGGACGAGCGATTCACACAAGACGAAAGAAAAAGAATTCATTGAACGCCTCGATCGTCTCTTTGACATCGCCCACGCTGATTGTGAGAAATTGGTCAAGTACCCAGAGGATTGGGAGTTCCTTCAGCAGCAGCGCCAGAAAGGACGTCCAGGTTCAATGGCAGGTTTGGACATGACCCATCAGCGCCAAGTCAAAGATTGTACTCGACGTCGGGAGGAAGAGGAGAAACGAAGAAAGCGATCAGCAGCTGAAATGGAGGCAGTATCCAACGAAGCGGTTTTGGAGTCCTCATCCTCCAGCTCAGATGATAGCGAAGAAAAAGGAGCATGTGGTGGTTCGTTAGCGTCTAAACAAAGAGCAACGAAGAACATCATGACATCGGAATTGGCGGCAGCGCTTGATCGCACGCAACTCTCGTCAAGAAAGGCCACATATCTGCTGTTTGAGGCAGCTTCCAGCTTAGGGCATGATGCTAGCGACTACAACATCAATCGTGGATCCATTCATCGTCAGCGTGAAAAATTCCGTACCCTTAAGGCTCGGCAACTGAAGAGCGAGTTCCAAGGCAATAGTCCGTTGACTGTTCACTGGGACGGAAAACTCATGCAAGATCTGACGTCACGAGAATATGTTGACCGCTTACCTATTCTTGTATCTGGCTCCGGGACAGAGCAGCTCCTCGGGGTGCCAAAACTTCTGTCAGGAACCGCGCTGGCACAAACAAATGCCATCATAGATTGCCTGAATGAATGGGGAGTGACCGATCATGTCAAATCTATGTGTTTCGACACAACCGCGACAAACACAGGCCACCGTGGAGGAACTTGTGTTCTTCTGGAAGAAAAAGTTGGACGTGACCTGTTACACTGCGCGTGCAGACACCATGTACTGGAGTTGGTGCTACAGGCGGCATTCGCAGCATCGCTAGATTCAGTATCTACCGGTCCAGAAATTCTGCTTTTCAAGCGCTTCCATGATTATTGGACCCGCATTGACCAGCAACAGTTCCAAACTGCGGACACAGATGCGTTCACCAAAGCAGCTATTTTAAGCATAGAACGGAGCTCATTGAGTTTGCAAAATCACAAGCACTTCAAGTTCGTGATGACTATCAGGAATTCCTCGATCTTTCCGTCATCTTTCTTGGAGGAGTTCCATACAAGGGACTAAACTTCCGCGCCCCTGGTGCTATGCACCGGGCGAGATGGATGGCTAAGGGGCTCTATGCCATCAAGATCTGGCTCTTCCGAAGACAGTTTAAACTGACGAACACTGAGGAACGCGGAATTCGAGATATCTGCCTCTTTTCTGTTCTAGTTTACATGAAAGCGTGGGCAACAGCTCATCTGTCCATCGAAGCTCCGCTGAATGATTGGGAATTGATGAGGACGCTCCTTCGATACCTGCACAAGAAGATCTCTGATGGTACCACCAAGAAGCTGTCTGCGCACCTGTGGTACCATTCGGAGGAGGCAGTGGGTCTGGCGTTCTTTGATGAGAGGATATCGATGGAAGTGAAGTGCAGCATGGTTGCAGCGTTAGATCAAGAAGCCCCTCACATGCCGCCAAACGACCTTTGGTTCTTGATACTATGTTCCTCAGTGACAGCAAAGGACTGGAGCAACTGATCACAAAGAACACCCGAGGATTCTTCTCAAAACTTCAGTTGCCAGATTGCTTTCTGCTCCACCATCCAGTTCATGGACGTCAAACTCTGAATACGTGCAAGCTCGGGATGTGGTCTCCAAACTTGCAGTGGTGAACGACAGAGCAGAACGGGCCGTGGCTCTGGTGAAGGAGCTGAACGGAAAGTTGACAGTGAAAGAAGAACAGCTCCAGTTCCTCGTTCAAGTTGTCACTGACCACAGAAAGCAACACCCAGCTCCGAACAAATCAGCATTAGTGAGGACGCGAAAGAACTAATCACTGATCAGCGTATGAGCACCAATTATTCTGCTACTGTATATGTATTTTATTTCTCAAAGTTTTGCTTTTGTTGCTTCTCCATTTTGTACCATTATTCGCCAAATTATGTCTTCTATTTTGATTATAAGCACACCGGACAAAAAATTAGTCACCCCTAATAGCACCGATAGTAGGAAGTTCAAGGTCACACAGAGGGCGCTGATGTAGCATTGGTAAGTGACAAGTAGCGGTGACGTAGCACACAGGATCAGATCTGTTTCGTGAGGTGGTGAAGAACAAAGTGTGTGTTGGATATAGTCTGCAAAATGGGTCGTGAGGCAGACGTTACTCAGTGGCAAAAAGGAGCCATCGTGTTTGGCAGAGCCCACGGACACAAAATGTCTGAAGTAGCCCAATTTGATGGTGTGTCAACGCGTACTGTCCAGCGAGTTTACAAAGAGTGTGTAGTAGTTCGCAATCAACTGACAATCGACGGCGTAACTGTGGCCGGAAAACAATTCTCGACAATAGGGGCCGCCGCCATGTTTCTCGTCTAGTAACTGCAAATCGTTTTCAAACCAGAGAACAATTGCTCCAAGAAACCAATGAGGTTCTCCAGCGACCAATTTCCGAACGGACATTGCGACGAGAACTGCATGCGATGGACATCTGGAGCAGGGTACCACGGAAGAGGCCGCTGTTAACAGCAAGTCACAAATTGTCACGTTATAAATGGGCTCAGAGGCAAAAAACTGGACTGCGGCAGATTGGAAACGTGTAATTTGGTCCGATGAGTCCCGTTTTTGTTTGTTCTCCAATGATGGGAGGCGGACGAGTACATCGCAGGTCCAATGAAGCCTTAATCCTGAATGCGTCGAAGGTGTTGTTCAGGCTGGAAACAGAAAGTGAAGCGCAGGAATAGACACCCACGGACTCTGGCGGAACTTCGGGACCGGCTGATGAACGAGTGGCAGCAAATCGCTGTTCAGTACATGCACAACCTCGTAGTCTCTCTGCCTCGTCGGATTCGTGCGGTTATCAATGCCAGAGGCGCCGTCACACGTTACTAGGTACATTCTGAGAGGGGTGACTCATTTTTTTTCCGGTGTGCTTATAATAAACTGTTTGTATTCTTTGCGTTTTTAAGTGTCTTACTTTCGTTATTTCACCAAATTGCCTTGTTTTTTATTATCTGGTTCGGCCCAAGCTGTGAACACTGAACAGCTTGTTGACGTCAACAAATGGGTCTTGTTTTCAGTGACGAGGGCGACCTTTAAATGATGACCAATCAGGACCAAATTTCTCTTCCGTATGTTTTACACCAAATGGAACAATTTTAGGGGGTGTCATAGGAAAATATCCATCGTTTAATTTTCCCCATATTACCTAGTGACCCCTAATATATATATATATATATATAAAGGGTGGTCCTTATTTATGATAAAAAAAGAAAATTGCAAAATTTTCTGGGACACGCTCCCATTTTGTTCCACCCTATTAGAAACCAATGCATAAAAAGACTTGAAAATCTGATGTTATTTAGATGTCGCTACCGAAGGATGAACATTTCAGATATTCATGTTTTTACAGTAATGTTCAATGCTCATTAATTACACTTTCTCGATGACTGTACGAAGGAATTTGAAAATAAAATGTCATGTCAAACAAAGTAAATACTATATTTTAAATGGAAACACTTAAACAACTGAAAAAATATTTTGTTTGCAAAAGGAAAACATATTATGGTTATATGACTAATTGTATTAAATCTCACGATTTTTACAGTGTTGATTTTTTGAGATTAAGATACTCCTTTCGGTGTTCCGTTACCACCTGTAAGATGAACTGTTTATGTTCCTCATTTCTTGTAAGGGTGTTCTCATACTCAGTAATCAGAGCAACCACTCGTTCTGCGGTGTCGCTAACAACTTTCAGTGCTTAAACAATTGCTTCTGATTTGAGGTAGTCTTTGTTGGTGGGCCACGTCTCCAGATCCTCTCTCAAGAACGAGCTATGAATTTCTAAGATGGTGAAGAAGCTTATGGTTTGTGCAGCAGGGGCGTTTTTAAGATAGGAGCAATCGGGACACGGCCCCGACGGGCCCCCCTTACTCCAGGCCCTATATGCTCTATATATTTGTATCCTGAATAAAGTTTACAAAAATCAGTGCTGTTTGTAGATTTTTTTACTTTGGTTGAAGTAACTTTACTTAAATATGTAGTGAGTTGTGAAAACATTAAAAAGTTTTTCGAGAACTTCCATTAAGGAAAACTGGTGAACGGGGCCCGGGCCCCCTGTGGCATAACTTCTCCCTGCCAATTCAAAACTTTAGAAATGTCCCTGTTGTGCAGAGACTACATCTTCTAAATTCATTCCTTGACTATCTTCAACAGCTATTGCTGCTTTTTTCAGACTTTGTTCTTGAGTTTCTTCGTTTAGCTTTTGAACCATTTTTGTCTTTGTTTCTGATGGTAAATTCCTACCAAAGAATGCCAGTGCTACTAATTCTCTAGATAAGTACCACAGTTGACCACAAAGTTTTTTCAGTGCCGCATCAGTCAAATTAGGGTTTTCTGTTCTATACTCATCATTCTTTTCAACAAATTTAGATCATTTGCCGGGGAAGATGTACTGTAACACTAGGAGCTGTGAACCACGCTCGTAAGTACAGTCGAACGGTAAAGAGCGAGATATCTCTTAATCTCTTTTCGTCTCTTGCCAATAGCTTGAATTCAGCTCGAAACATCCACATCTTTATGGTATAAATAGCCTTCGTCATCCAACGTACATAATGTAGAACATCAGGTGCCTTGAAGTGTATACCGCGAGGTGGAATATTTCCGAGAATTGCAATTAAAATCTCCAGCAGCTTCCTGTTATCATCACGAGGTTGGTGCTTCCTAAGTTGATCTTCGGCGAATTTAACAACTTCGTTTCGCCTATCAGAAACGGTAGCCGCCGTGAATTCATCATTTAATGCTATTTTGTATATATTTTTGTCTATCAATGACCACTTTTCTGCAAAACGCTTGAAGATTTAGATTTGTGGACCTGAAGATGGACCCATGAAGATGGACAAGAAAATAGCGAAATTGTTATTTTCAATCTCTGGTAGCGACCCCAAAATATCATTCAATTTGAATAAAATTTAATTCAGTTATTTTTTTACTAATCTGAATACATTCCAGGGGTGTCCCTCAACAAAATCTAAAATTCAAACGAAGGACCACCCTCATATATATATGTATATATATATATATACAGGGTGTTTCAGGAGGAAAGGTCAATACTTCGGGAGGTGATAGTATCGGTCATTGTAAGAAAAAAAGTTCATATGAACATGTGTTTAATTCTGAATGGTTACGGAGATAGAGCTGTTTGAATCTACAAATACAAAAGCATTGTTAATGGTAATCAAGAAAGAGAAACCAAATACTGTTTCTAACATTTAATGTTTAAACATTGGCATTTTGAATGGTATCAGATCCAGAAATGACACATTCGTTACAGTTTACAATACGTTTTCGAAAATCCCACCGTCAACCTCAATGCTGTTTGCAACTCGTGTGCAAAGATCGCGTGTCGTTCGTCTGAGTTGATCTTGACGTTCCTTTATGCGGGCAGCAGCATCCAAAATGCGCGCAAGCAATTCGTCTCGTGCATCCACCTTTCTTTTGTAAACTTGACTTTTCATCCACCCCCACAAACAATAATCTAACGGAGAGAGGTCTGGAGACCTTGATGGCCATTGAATGGGACCACCGCGGCCGATCCATCGACCAGAGAAAGTTTGATTTAGGTATTGCATCACCAGACGGGTAGAATGTGGAGGAGCTCCGTCATGCTGAAAGTACATACCAGCGCGTGTAGCCAAAGGAACATCCTCCAATAGTCATGGAACAATTTGCAGAAATTCTAGGTAACTTTGTCCTGTAAGACGATTCTCTAAAGTAACAGGGCCAATCAGCTGATCATCGATGATACCGCACCACACATTGGCAGAGAAGCGATGTTGAAAATTTGTTTCCACAGTGGCATTTGGATTTTCGTCTGACCACCGATGAGAGTTACGTACAAGTGTTGTTGATACCGTCATGGGTGAAAGTAGCTTCATCGGTGAACAGTATTAATCGAAGCAATCGGCGATTAGCATTGACCCAATGACAAAATTCCAGTCGCATGGCAACGTCTCCTGGTTGAAGGTGTTGTACACGCTGTACATGATATGGATGCAAGCCTCCCTCACGTAATGTTCGCCATACTCTTGTGTGTGGTACACCGAGACGTGTAGAAATTCTTCATGAGCTAGTAGTAGGACTACGCTCTACCAACTGAAGAATGTTTTCCACTTCATCCACATCTTGTTGACCTTCACGTTCAGATGAAACATGAGCGCTGGGAAGTGTACCAATTTCACGCAATGTGTTGAAAACCCTGGTAAACACTCTTCGATCCGGAATTCTGCGGTTCGGAAACCGTCGACGGTATTCTGCAACAGCAGCTGTTGCACTTCCATCGCAAAACCTGTAGACATACACCATATCTGTGTGAAGGTGTGTGGCATTCTTAACACTGCTTCAAACACCAAACAATGTCACTCACAACAGTCAGCTGTCGAATGGCTTATGTTACATGCTTACATTGCAGCTTACATGGTTCAAGGTTATGGGGGAGGGAAGGGGGAGGAAGAGCTGCGCGCGCATCAGATTCAAACAGCTCTATCTCCGTAACCATTCAGAATTAGACACATGTTCATATGAACTTTTTTTCTCACAATAACCGATACTATCACCTCCCGAAGTATTGACCTTTCCTCCTGAAACACCCTGTGTGTATATATATATATATATATATATACACACAAACTCAGAATGGTTCCCTGAGAACATTATATGTTAAACACAGACCGTGCATGGAACAAGGAACTCTTCTGGGAAAATTAAATCCACTATAGTCCGAATAAGTAATGGTAAATGACAAATACCATAGTTTTTTTCCTTTTTCATGATTTTAGCCCGACGTGGGCAACGGGTCTCTCGCAAAGAGATCCCATAAATATAGCTTCCCTCACCAGCTATCTGCAAAGCAGACAGGATCCAGCTTTGGGACGTGGATCTAGGGTTTAAAGCAAGCCTAGATCCCTACACTCAGAACCTCTATATAAGTAAAAGACTCGTTGCATTCACGTCGTGTTGAATAAATCAAAGAAAAAGGGGGTAACTATTGTATTTTTAGCCAAAAAAAACCAAAACTTAAACCTCAACCGGGACATTGAGCGTCCACTTTTCAAGGCACGAAACACGTCCGTTTAGTATACACAAACTCAGAATGGTTCCCTGAGAACATTATATGTTAAACACAGACCGTGCATGGAACAAGGAACTCTTCTGGGAAAATTAAATCCACTATAGTCCGAATAAGTAATGGTAAATGACAAATACCATAGTTTTTTTCCTTTTTCATGATTTTAGCCCGACGTGGGCAACGGGTCTCTCGCAAAGAGATCCCATAAATATAGCTTCCCTCACCAGCTATCTGCAAAGCAGACAGGATCCAGCTTTGGGACGTGGATCTAGGGTTTAAAGCAAGCCTAGATCCCTACACTCAGAACCTCTATATAAGTAAAAGACTCGTTGCATTCACGTCGTGTTGAATAAATCAAAGAAAAAGGGGGTAACTATTGTATTTTTAGCCAAAAAAAACCAAAACTTAAACCTCAACCGGGACATTGAGCGTCCACTTTTCAAGGCACGAAACACGTCCGTTTAGTATACACAAACTCAGAATGGTTCCCTGAGAACATTATATGTTAAACACAGACCGTGCATGGAACAAGGAACTCTTCTGGGAAAATTAAATCCACTATAGTCCGAATAAGTAATGGTAAATGACAAATACCATAGTTTTTTTCCTTTTTCATGATTTTAGCCCGACGTGGGCAACGGGTCTCTCGCAAAGAGATCCCATAAATATAGCTTCCCTCACCAGCTATCTGCAAAGCAGACAGGATCCAGCTTTGGGACGTGGATCTAGGGTTTAAAGCAAGCCTAGATCCCTACACTCAGAACCTCTATATAAGTAAAAGACTCGTTGCATTCACGTCGTGTTGAATAAATCAAAGAAAAAGGGGGTAACTATTGTATTTTTAGCCAAAAAAGGGAAGCTATATTTATGGGATCTCTTTGCGAGAGACCCGTTGCCCACGTCGGGCTAAAATCATGAAAAAGGAAAAAAACTATGGTATTTGTCATTTACCATTACTTATTCGGACTATAGTGGATTTAATTTTCCCAGAAGAGTTCCTTGTTCCATGCACGGTCTGTGTTTAACATATAATGTTCTCAGGGAACCATTCTGAGTTTGTGTATACTAAACGGACGTGTTTCGTGCCTTGAAAAGTGGACGCTCAATGTCCCGGTTGAGGTTTAAGTTTTGGTTTTTTTTGGCTAAAAATACAATAGTTACCCCCTTTTTCTTTGATTTATTCAACACGACGTGAATGCAACGAGTCTTTTACTTATATAGAGGTTCTGAGTGTAGGGATCTAGGCTTGCTTTAAACCCTAGATCCACGTCCCAAAGCTGGATCCTGTCTGCTTTGCAGATAGCTGGTGAGGGAAGCTATATTTATGGGATCTCTTTGCGAGAGACCCGTTGCCCACGTCGGGCTAAAATCATGAAAAAGGAAAAAAACTATGGTATTTGTCATTTACCATTACTTATTCGGACTATAGTGGATTTAATTTTCCCAGAAGAGTTCCTTGTTCCATGCACGGTCTGTGTTTAACATATAATGTTCTCAGGGAACCATTCTGAGTTTGTGTATACTAAACGGATGTGTTTCGTGCCTTGAAAAGTGGACGCTCAATGTCCCGGTTGAGGTTTAAGTTTTGTTTTTTTTTGGCTAAAAATACAATAGTTACCCCCTTTTTCTTTGATTTATTCAACACGACGTGAATGCAACGAGTCTTTTACTTATATAGAGGTTCTGAGTGTAGGGATCTAGGCTTGCTTTAAACCCTAGATCCACGTCCCAAAGCTGGATCCTGTCTGCTTTGCAGATAGCTGGTGAGGGAAGCTATATTTATGGGATCTCTTTGCGAGAGACCCGTTGCCCACGTCGGGCTAAAATCATGAAAAAGGAAAAAAACTATGGTATTTGTCATTTACCATTACTTATTCGGACTATAGTGGATTTAATTTTCCCAGAAGAGTTCCTTGTTCCATGCACGGTCTGTGTTTAACATATATATATATATATATATATATATATATATATATATATCAGTGGCGTGCGGTGATTTTTCGTCAAGGGGAAGCAATTCAAGCAAAAACAACAAAGATTATATAAAATAAAACTAAAAACTTTAAAATACTCGTATATAATAAAAACAACACATATAATCATCTACTTACTTTACTTATAGGTTAATTCTATTCTTCTTTCTTTTTTATTAAATATATCTATTATTTCTTCGTAAAAGGCATCGGTTTTCATATCCTTAAGAAGCTTTTTCTCAATTGAGATTAAGGCTAAACTTGCAAGCCTTTCTTCCCCTTGCGCATTTCTAGCGTAGTTATGTATTCGCTTTAAATAAGAGAATGACAGCAGACAGCACGAAAAGTTGCCAGATATTTCAAGAAAATTAACTATAAGATCTGGACAGCGATTTCTAAATTGCTTCCTTTTTGACATAGGGAAGGATAAAATAACGATAAATATATATTCTTTTTCGCTTACCATGGCCATGGAATTTTTTAGTAGAAAAACTATATATGAAACTTGTTGTATTCAATAAATACTACATTATTAAACATTAAATGAGTTTTTAGAATGGAAAGAAACAATTTGTAACAGTAAAAAAAAAGCGAAAGTCATTGGGAAAAAGGATGCATTTCGTCAATTGTTGTCCAACTCGAGATTTTTTGCGTTGGCTTTCTTAAAGGTTCTTGCACGAACGGCAACCAATGTGTATATACTATGTATCCACCTGATTACAAATCAAAAAAATTTTTTTTCGTGTCCCAAGAATGAAAATACCTTATTCTTATAGTATTTTCTGTGCTGAATCCAAATAAGTTTGTAAAATTTCTCTATCTGGTCTGGTTTTTGTGTGACATGCAATTTAATTTTTAAAAACCCATATAGTTACATACTTATTAAAATATGATCGAAAAGACATACCTGTAGTTTAAAAAGTAGCTTGTTTTTGATTTTCTGCTGTGCTTTGCCTCAGGCATGTCTCTCTTAAGAGTCCAGCAATAGTCAGCCAGCATACTGGGGCTCCATTTGCCTTGGTAACGGTTTTCCATGGCAGAAATATCCTGATGAAAACGCTCACCATGTTCGTCGCTTACCGCACCCAGGTTTTCCGGAAAAAAGTCCAAGTGAGAGTCCAAGAAATGAACCTTTAATGACATATTGCACCCCATTGCTTGGTAAGACTTAAGAAGCTCTCCTACTATTTCAGGATAGTTTTCGGCCTTGTGATTCCCCAAAAAATTTGTGCAGACACTTTTGAAACTCTGCCACGCAGCTTTCTCAACTTCATTCAACTCTCCTTCAAATCTCTCATCTCTTAACAATTCTCTGATCTGAGGGCCTACAAAAATGCCTTCTTTAATCTTGGCATCACTGATCCGGGGAAACTTATTTCTCAAGTATGTGAATCCTGTTTGCGCTTTATCCATCGCTTTAACAAAGTTTTTCATAAGTCCAAGCTTGATATGCAAAGGAGGAAGGTACACTTTCTCAGGGTCAACAAGTGAACTATTCACAACATTTTTCTTGCCTGGAACAAGTGAGGTGCGTTTTGGCCAATCCTTCTTAACGTAGTGGTTTTGCTTGTCCCTACTGTCCCACTCACATAAAAAACAACAGTACTTGGTGTAACCTCGCTGCAACCCTAGCAAAAGTGCAATGACCTTCAGATCTCCACAGATATTCCACTTATATTTCTGATACTGAAACTTTTCTAAAAGCAACTTCATGTTGTCGTATGACTCTTTCATGTTTGCAGCATGTGCAATAGGTACAGAAGGAAATTTATTTCCGTTGTGAAGAAGGACTGCTTTCAAGCTGACTTTTGAGGAGTCAATGAACAATCGCCACTCATCCACGTTATGTTCATGACCAAGAGCCCCCATGACTGAATTAACATCTTTACAAAACACAAGTCCATCTTCATGGGAGAACCATTCTTTGAATTCATCATGGCGGCTGCGGAAAAAACAAACTTTAGTGTCACGTTGCAGTAGATTCCAACCCTTTAATCTTGAACCTAAAAGTTCAGCCTGCTTCTTAGATAATTTCAAATCACGAACTAGGTCATTTAGATCTCCTTGTGACAGTAAATGTGGTTCATTGGAGGAACAGGTAGCCTGGAATGTTGGATCAGAAATGTCTTCATCTTTTTCCTCGTGATATGCTACAGCTACGTTTGATTCCTCATCACTTAAACTTACATATTCAGGAGGATTTGGTACTGGAAGTTGAGCACTGTGGGGAACTGGTCTCATTGCAGACGGTAGATTAGGGTATTTCATAAGGCTCTTTGTTTTTGAAGTGATCCCCTTTGTATTTACCAGGCAGAAATAGCAGTCTGTTGTGTGATCTTTGGGTTCCCTCCAAATCATTGGAATAGCAAATGGCATGTGACGTGAACCGTTTAGCCATCCTGTAAGTAGTCTTACACAATACACATGTCACACAACAAATGTGAGGGGCCCAACTCTTGTCCTGATCGCCTACTTTACATCCGAAATAAAGTTCATAGCATTTTTTTACTAATGGTGTAAAGTTACGTTTCTGGGATTTTAAAGTTAGATCACCACATACATAACAAAAGGAATTAGGATGATTCAGACAGTTCCGCGGCATTACAAAACATCTATATGAATACAACACTGGTGTAAAATTAACAAGAAGCAACAGACACTAGCTGTTAACACTGTGACATTTACAAGCAGACTGACTTGTAGCTGCTCTACACACAGAAACTAGGCTCATGTCTGAACAGGTACAAACATGTTTCAACTTGCACAGTCTGCTGCTCCGACCACATTTATCCTGCCAGCATTATCAGAACTTTCTCCCCAAAGGAATAAATTGTACTAATTTTACAGAAAAATTAATACAACATATATATTAATATTAATATATTTTATTATAGTTATATTAATTAATATAATATATTATTATATTTATTATTTTTATAATGTTTTATATTATAATATTGTTATATACTTAATTATATATAATATGTTATTATTTTTTTATCCGGTGATCATGCTAAATGACAAAAAAATGAACATAGCGTCACAAGTAAACTAAGCCTGATAGAAAAAATCTGATTTCATATTTAGATTCAGCATGAAAAAGTACACTTAGAACACCCATCAAAACCCTTGTGACAAAATTGTTGTTGACCAGTGACTTTAAAGTATAATACAGCATTTTCTTCTTTCTTTGAATGGGGAAGTATTGCTTCCCTTGCTTCCATGGACCGCACGCCACTGATATATATATATATATATATATATATATATATATATATATCCTTAACTTAATCCATTTATTTGTGCCTTGATAAAAAAGAATACTCGTCTACAAAACCAGTTCAAATATTAATCTTTTTTATTCTGCAATTATCTTATTCTATAAAATTCTCTGAAATCTTAATTTATTATTATTATTATTATTATTATTATTATTATTATTATATATTTTCCTGTATTCAACAGTACACTTCGTCAGGGAATGTAGGGAAAAGGAAAGATGAGAAAAACATATGCTTATGCACATTAAAACAAAAAAGTAAAAAGAGATTAGCACAAAGGTAACAAGTAGTAATAAAGGGCAAAAGACATTTTCATAAAATATTGTCAATTTTATACGTTCCTGAAATGTTATTGAAGTTATTTTTAAAATAGGTGAATGTACATTCTAGAATATTCCTTTCAATTTTATCTTTGTTTTTAACGAAAAGTTTAGAACTCTCCCACTTAATAATGATTACATCTATACATATGGTTAAACAATGCATTAGAATTATCTGCTGTTCTACACGCATATTTATGCTGTTTTACTCTGATGTCTAAAGTTTTTCCCGTTTGATCTATATAAAATTAGTTACATTGTATACATCCGATCGAATACAAACAGCCAACAGCATTATCTGTGCTATTCTTTATTAGATTTAACCGTATTATTATACTTAAAGACAAAGTTGATACCAATTGTTTTAAGTAAGGTGGGAAGGTCTTTAAAATTTATATTGTAAGGTAGGCTAAGGATATTTTTGTGCGGTACTCAAGGCTCGTCACATGGAAGTTCTCCTCGATAAAATGCGCTCCTGACAAAAGGTGAAAAAGAAGGCGTCGTTCTCGGAACAAGCAGAGGGACAGCAGAAAAGTGAACGTTCCACGAGATGATGAAAACAAAGAGTGAAGAAGGCAGTGACGACTTAGGCCTGTTCAAAAATCAACTTTTTCTTATTTTCAAAGGTTTCTGTATATTTTCCCATGCTTTTTGACCTGAAAAAGCCGAAAATCACAACTATTTTGACCTAGGATGTTGGGAAGCATTGCCGCATGGAGCTTTAAATTTTCTGCCTTGAAATCGGCCAAAGCGCCAATTCCGGGGTCCCTTGAATTATGTTTTGCACTTTAACTTTTGATCTAAACAAGATAGAGCAACAAATTAGGTATCAAATGAAAGAGCATAAAATTAATAAATAATAATAATAATAATAATAATAATAATAATAATAATAAATAAATTAATAATAATAATAATAATAATAATAATTATCTATCATTTTTCAGGAAACAACAGAAACTCAATCAGAATCTAGAAAACCATCTACAAGTTACAACTTCACAATGGCATTAAGCAAGGAGCTGAGGGAGCTCCGTGGGCGCACAGTTGATATCTCAGAACCTCCACGTACTGTCCACAGGCAGGTGTCAACTGGGCCATCTACCAGATCTCTCACTGAAACTTTCCTGGTTGGATACCCTTCAGCTTTTATCAGTGGTTCCCAGCTTCCCACCAACAGACAGGCGTTCCAGTATTTCCTTAATCTTCAGAATTTACCGGAAAATGCAGGGAGGCCCATGGTTCAAGACCTTGCATATGAAACAGTTGAATCTATCATCCCATTCTGGCAGATGGCTAGGATCCAGACAATGACCAAGTACAACGCAATGAAGCTCTTCATGAATCTACATGAGAAACATCGTGCTCTGGTGAAAAGCAAAGGAAGAGCAAGTAACCCTGGAGGAAAAAGAGGAGCATTTGTGCTGGAATTAGACAGCCTGTTCGATATAGGAGCTCCAGATGCAATCCAGGAAATACAGAACAACAGACTGTTATCCAGAGAGAAGAAAGATGAGGATATCAGGTTCTACGAAGACCAAAAGACTGAGAGGAAAGGTCATATGTCTGGTCATGACAAGATTTTTGAGACAAGATCCCTGCAGCAAGCAGCGAGGAATGAAAGACTGCAGCATAGACAAGAACAAGGTAAAACTAATTACTTTGAACGTCACAAAAAGTTTTAAGTTTTACTCCATTGCGATATTTAGCATGTACTTAACAATTACTGTCTTAACATGTTGTACTATTTTACAGCTGCAGCAGAACAAGAGGCAGTTGTTCATGTGGATGACATTACCTGGGGTGACTCAACTGACAACGACGCTAACACAGAGGACAGTGAAGAAATACTCCAAGACATTCTAACAGCAGAAAGGCTTCCAAGAGCCGACTACAGGGAAATGGCTGAACTGACAGTCATTGTTCTTGGAGGAACGCCTCCTCGAGGTATTCACTGGAGTCGACCAGGCGCCATTCATCAGGCCAGATGGATGGCCAGAAACCTGTACTCCATGAAAATGCTGATGTTTGCAGATCAACTTGAGTACGACGAAGACTGTATCAAAGCTGGAAAGACTCAACACCTTCCTTGCGCTGTTCTACACTCCTGTATGGATGATGTCAATGTCTGCTGCAGATGCTCCCGTGAATGATCTAAGTCTAATCCAGGACATGTTGAAGTACAAGAAAACTGACCCAGAGCTTGCTGATGCAGTACTTAATAAGATGGAAAACCACAAATGGTACCTGACGCAGGAAGTCGTGCCATTTGCCCTGTTCAGCAGTAGATTGAGTGACACATTGAAGCACGACATTGCTGCCCAGTTACATGCCACTGAGAAGCCAGACAGCTTCAGAACAGGAAAGCCTCTATTCCAGAGAGTCACAGCTAAGACCACCCTGGTTGATCTCATCGGCCCAGAATCACATTTCCTGCTGGACACACTGAACATTGGATCCGAGTGGCTTCTGGACCTGTCACGTCTTGGCCACAGAATGAGGACTACAGAAAAGCGTTGGACTATGTTAAGAATCTGAAAGCGGTGAGTGACATTGCTGAACGTGGTGTCAAGATGATGAGCGACTTTGCAATTGTCATAACAACAGATGCCAAGCAAAGGGACTATCTCCTTCAAGCTGTGGAGTTCAACAGACGCCGCTTTGACAGCTTCAAGAAACACTCTCTCAACAACTGACTGTGTAAATGTCATTATGAAATTAATCATCATGTAATGCTTTCACTTCTTGATCGATTAGACTTGTGACAAAATATGAAAATAAAAACCCATTCGTGTTTCTGTATCCACCCGAGGAGGATGCCAGTGGGCGTCGAAACTGTCGTGGAAATAAACTCTGTCTATTAGAGTGGGTTTTTATTTTCATATTTTGACCTTCACGTAGAAAAAAGTGAAGTTTTTTGCATTTATTGTGACAAAATGTTAATCTCAAATTTGTGTCATGAATAAGGCGCCCTGTCTGCCTTGAGTGTGAGAAAACGAATTTTGTGATATTTCTGAAATCTTTGTATGTACCAATGTGCCATTTCTTGTTCCAAGACTATCATAATTGTATAAGTTAGAAAGAGGATTAAAAACACTTTAATTTGGTGCCTATTTTGTTGCTCTATCTTGTTTAGATAAAAAGTTATAGTGCAAAACATGATTCAAGGGACCCCGGAACTGGTGCTTTTGGCCGATTTCAAGGCAGAAAACTTAAAGCTCCATGCGGCAATGCTTCCCAACAACCTAGGTCAAAATGGTTGTGATGTTTGGCCTTTTCAGGTCAAAAAGCATGGGAAAACGTACAGAAACCTATGAAAATAAGAAAAAGTTGATTTTTGAACAGGGCTACAGTGACGTGTTACCCCGAGCAGCGTTGATGCCGTGCGTTTGCAGAGGTGCTCTCTGTGCTTGCAGTGTGCCTGCTTGCGTGCTGCTTGTTTGCTTGAAGAACGTTTTTAAAGCCTTCCCGTAGGAGTAGGAGGAAAAAGAAAAAACACGATGTGCTTTAGGATGAGCTCGCTGGTGCAATAGGGTGTGTCGTGAAAGGGGTTCCTGCCAAATGATTTCTCGTGCAGCGGCCACAAACGAAAGGGACCGTTGAATATATCTGGCAGATAGTGATTACGAAAAATATGTCGTGTAAAGCGAATTGAACTTACTGTACTGCGGTGGGGCGAGAGTGCGTATTTGTTGGCGTGGAATCGCTTGCAAAGGAATTCACGTCGATGCTCAGTAGGTCTGTCAGTTTCTGATGAAGGAAAACTATTGGCCTTGTGCCGGTGATGAAACAGGATTAATTTTGATGATGAAACCTATCGATCAGCTGGATAATGATGAAGAGGAAAACCTAGAAAGCTTGCAGGAAAGGGGTTTCTTACTTTGTTGTTATGTGTTGATATCTTCTGGGTATCATGTGAGGAGACAAAATGTTGGTGAATGGATAAGTGGCAAACGTCGTCGGGAGAGAAAGAGACTGAAGTTGAAGTTACCAAATAAATTTATAAGTTTATAGGACGATGAGAATGATGCAAAAGAAACCGTTAAACACCGCGCGTTTTGCCGGTTCCTACCCACGTGCTCCTTCTTTCAAGAGGGCAACAAAAAATTAATTAATTACAGAATTATGTTAATGCTGTATGTAAAATTTGAAAACTTTGTATTTGTCGCTACATGTACGAGTATATCATTCTTAATTCACTTCATCGGTATCGTTTTCTTCGATAATTCAAATAGTAACAAACGTAATCTTCAGTTTTATTCTGCAGTTATTAAAATGAATTAAAGTACAGGTCTATACAAGTACTTTACTAATGCGCTCATGAGACCATCGATTTTAGTTCGTCATATACCAAAATTGGATCTTTTCCGTTTGACTGCCGCCATTGAAACATAATTAAACTTTTTGTATTCTTTATAAGGCTAACTAACAAAAATATCACGACCTAACCTAACCAATCGTCAAGGTCGTACAGTTGACCTAACGATTGGTTAGGTTAGGTCGTGATATTTTCGTTAGTTAGCCTTATAAGGCTAAGTAAAGAAGGCTGGGGGCACTCACCTCTTATGTTTCAATGGCGGCAGTCAAACGGAAAAGATCCCCAAAATTATTTAATTTTTTAGTTTACTTATAAAGTATTCTTACCCGAAATATTAATTTAAAATTTATTTACGAGCACAAAGATATATATATATATATATATATATATATATATATATATACAGTGCTCCCGCGATCTTCTGCCACCCGATATAGCGCCAACTTCGGTTATCCCCATGTTTCGCGATAACATGTTTCACCATGTTTCGCATGTTTCTCCATGTTTAAATTATCCCGATGATTCGCCACCACACTGTCCGCCATCCGCCAACCTATTTCATTCCCGAAAGATCATTTGGCCGGACAAAAATCCCCCGCTTTTACCGCCAAAACTATTTGAACAGAAATACTGACTACAGACATTGTCTAACGTGAGGTAGATTACATATTCGCGAAGGTTCAGTGTGTTTCATGATGATACCACTGTTCAAATATTTCGTGTCAGCTGATTTGGCAAACGCGGTAATGGGCGGAACTCAAGGCGTCACAGAGGGTTTTCTTTATTCTGTGGGAAAAACGTATGCCATTACAAGTTTTGCTTCCGCCCGAAGCCAGCTTTTCACTACACCTTAGACCTACAATTTAACGTGGAATCCGAACCACGCGTCTTAACCACTAGGCTACCCAGGGTACCCACTTATCTACGATTTCTTTGGCTGTAGAAAGATGAACAACTGGGTTTTGTTGTGTGCCGCCTCTCGTTACTGGGTCTCGATCCCGGGGCCGATGGATTCGTAGTCAGCGACGTTAACCACCACACCACCAAGGCGCATCATACCATAAAAAATTCTTATTATCAGTAGAAAAGGATTCATATTATCAAGGGATTCATATTACCAATGGAAATGGCTGTCTCTGAAGCTTGAAAGGCGAATAGAATAAATTGTTAAAAGAAAAGGGAAACAATCATCATGAACTGAAATTTTTTGGTAAAATGTAATTTTTGGGTATATTTGTAAAAATTAACTTACATTAAAGTATCTGAAATCTGAGTAAAATTACTATGTACATTAACATATGTCTTTCACTGGTTTCATTTTATTTACATATAATAAATATGTATGTATTAACATCATGTGCATATATGTACAGTATATACATTGTACAACGTATGACTCCCCTGTAACGCCAATATGACTTTGGTCTTTTGGTATTATAAACAGGGAGCACTATATATATATATATATATATATGCAGGCGCGGATCCAGGGGGGGTCGAGGGGGTCCGGACCCCCCCCCCCCCCTGCTCACGGTGACCAACGATTTTTCGATTGCGTTTGTTTGCTCCTATATATGAAAAATAAGACCTGAAGACTTAAAATGGCTTAAGGTACATGTATCCCGGACATATCAGTAACGAGCCCCACCAAGACTGGACCCCCCTCTGCTTAAATTCCTGGATCCGCCCCTGATATGAGAGAGAGAGAGAGAGAGAGAGAGAGGAGAGAGAGAGAGAGAATTTGATGGTCGGAGTTAAGATATTGGTCTGTATAAGCTGGGATAAGTGGGGATTATGGAAGATAATGCTTTTGCCCGCACAAGACCACTATATAAGCAGGTCGAGCTATAATGGGAATCATTAATCGAAAATCCACTGTTCTTCGAAGTGTCCATATACACTACAGTATTTCGTTTGTGTTAAATCGACATGTCGAACTCATCAAACTTTAGTGCCGACTTTTTATCGTAAGTGCTATAAATTAAGCAATCACTCCCTGGCACGAGTAATAGAATAAAGTTAAGATGTTTTAGGGAGGAAAACCTCTTGTTATAAGACATGTGTATGCTGTATATTTATATATCTATTAAACCAGACTCATAGTGATTTATCGTTGTAGCGTTTCACACTTATCCGACCAAAATAAAATACGCTTTTGAGATCAGAGTTAGGAAGGAAACATGTACCTTGGATGGATTTGCATTGCATTACATATATCAGTGAATATTTAAATATTTTCTGTTTAGTTAAGAGAAAAACAGGGTTCCCGCTATGCAAGTGGGGGCCCCCCGCGAAGCCCCATGTGCAGCACCTATCTTTGAGCAGACCACTCAAACGCAGACATCATTTCTGAGTAACAAAGCTTATTTTGTAGCAAAAAATTAACAAAATAATTAATAAATATTTCTGCATTTTCTTACTTTTTTCTTCTATTTTTTTTTACATTACTACACCGGCACTTCTCTCCCACATTTTTTCCTACTTTCTTTAGAGGCAAAATCTCAGTAATGTCCGTATAACAACCAGAAAATTACAGCAAGTAATCGAAGACTAACTAGACAAGAAAAACACAAAATTTACACCAAAATCATTCAAAATGATTTCACTACGACTTGAGGGAGGAATTCCCATGATATAGAAAAATTTGCCGACCAATGTAAGGGACCCCTATTTGTGGGGAACCCCAGCGCGCTCCACGGGCGCCTAACGGAGGCACTTGAAAAAAAAGGTTATACTTTTTATTTTTTAACAACTAGCTGACCGACTATCTACACCGTTATCTTATATAATAGCTTTCTCTTGAAATAAATATACTCTTCAGAGGATTTGATTCCTGAGGGCTCCTAACATATTTCCAATATTTTTCTAAATAACCTGAAACCAGAACAGGCTAACGCTTCGTCTTGCATTTACATGGCAAAGACATACATCTGCTCTACCCGACTTAACTTCCTCATTAAATAGCTCCCTTATACAGAGTGTCCATAAATTATCTTTACAAATTCAATTTAATTTCAATCGGATTTGTAAAGATAATTTATGGTCAACCTATATATTTACCCACTTGAAAATCTGAGAGAGAGAGAGAGAGAGAGAGAGAGAGAGAGAGAGAGAGTTACAATGAGTTACGAGGAAAAGCAGTACCTCAAAAGGCCTTGCGGCCCATACCGAGGAGGTACCAATGGCAAAGAGTGCCATGGAAAAGTCTCCTACACCCGTAAATAGTGTGCAAGATTCGGTCTAACCTTTTCTTGAAATGATCCACAGAGGAACTGTTCACAACTTCTGAAGGTAGCCTGTTCCACGTGTCACAGATCTTATAGGTAAAGTAATTCCCACACACACTAGTCCTAAACCGTTTCAAATCCAACTTCTAACCATTGTTGCGAGTTGAGTTATCATTTAGCCTAAACATGCTTTTAAAATCAACATCGTTGAACCAGTGTAAGAGCTTGAAAACCTCGATGAGTTGACCCCGCAGCCTCCGAGTTTCCAGCGAAAACAAATTCATGGCGCTTAAGCGTCGATTGTAGCCCATATGCCTAACGGAAGGGAATAACTTTGTGGCTCTCGCCTGCACTCGCTCCAGCCTCTCAATATCTTTCCTGAGGGTAGGCGAGCAGAACTGCACAGCATACTCCAGGTGCGGCCGAACCAGGGAATTGTACAGAGAGAGCACAATCTCCTTGTTCCGAAACTGAAATTGCCTCCTGATATAACCCAACAGCTTCTGGGCTTTCTTTTCCACCTCTACGCACTGTTTCGTAAACTTAAGGTCGCTGCTAATTAGCACACCCAAGTCCTTTTCCAAATCAGTCGCCTCGATATTACTCCCCAACATCGAGTAGTCCGACTTGGGATTGGCGTAGCCAATGTGCATCACCTTGCATTTACTCAAGTTAAACGGCATTTGCCATTTTTCGGACCACTCTCCTATCCTACCTAGGTCCGCACGCAGTTGCTCGATCGCTTCGGGCGTCCCAACATTGGCCCCAAGCTTCGTGTCATCAGCGAATTTGACGATCCTACTGACGATGCCAACGTCGATATCATTTATGTAAATGATAAACAACAGTGGCCCCAAAACGGAACCCTGAGGAACTCCGCTAGTGACCGAGGCCCAACCCGAGCTAGCCCCTTTAATTACAACCCTCTGCCGCCTATTCTTTAGCCAGTTTCCAATCCACCTACCTACTTCCCCACCGATACCCAGCGCGCGGACTTTCGCCATTAGCCGGCGGTGAAGTACCTTATCAAAGGCTTTCTGAAAGTAGAGATAAAGTACATCAATCGCCTTACGCTTATCGTACTCACTCCACATGACGTGGAAAAACTCGAAGAAGTTGGTGAGACACGACCTATGCCGCCTCAATCCATGTTGGGAGTCCCCAAGCAGCTTGTAGGAATCCAAATGGTCAACGATCCTATCCGCTATTATCCCCTCTAATAATTTACCTACAACTGAAGTGAGACTAATGGGACGATAGTTCCCTGGACTTTCGTGATCCACTTTCTTAAAGATAGGGGTCACGTTGGCTTCCCTCCAGTCACCAGGCACCTGGCCCATCTCCAACGATTTGTTGAAGACTGTAGCCAGGTGGGGAGCCACCTGGTCGCGCATCTCCCGCAACACTCTGGAGAGAAACTGGTCTGGCCCAGGAGCCTTAAACGCGCTCAGTTTGTCTATTCTATCGGCAACGACTGTCGTGGCACATCGAACACTATCCACGCCAGCACCTTCGTGCCTGACGCCTGGCTCGGGGACTAAAACGTGATTAATATAACAAAATAACGAAATATGATTGGGTTAAATAATCTAAATTACTAAATTTTTTACATTTAGAACAATAGTCTATTTATAGGAACAGTCTACTAAAATAACTCTATTGGTTAATAAGAAGAAATTACATAAATTGTACAGGTGTTTCCAAACTTTTTACTAGTACTGTATATATATATATAGATGCGCCTCGGTGGTGTAGTGGTTAGCATCGCTGACTCGAATCCATCGGCCTAGGGTTCGAGACTCGGTGACGGCAGCCGGCGCGCAGCAAAACCCAGCTGTTCATCCTTCCATACAATAAAGAAAGTGGTTGGTAGATAAATGGGTACCCTGGGTGGCCTAGTTGTTAAGACGCTGGGCTGCAGGTGGGGCGTGGTTCGGATTCCACGTTAAACTGTAAGTCTAAGATGGAGTGAAAAGCTTGACCTTTGTCAGAAGGAACAATTCAGGAGGAAGCTAACCAAAGGTTATACAGTATATATATATATATATATATATATATGTGTGTGTGTGTGTGTGTGTGTGTGTGTAAACTTTTATACTCATATAATGGTTCGCATGCTTTACAAATTGTATCCGTTTTTTTCTGAATATTAGTGTCGTGCTTCTGAGGAAGCGTTAAAGCAATGGTCTTCAAAGTGATACATGCTCGTTGCGGGAATAACAGAACTTAAATTTTGATTCTTACTTTGAAAATTCACACTAATAACATTCTTCGTGTGGAAAACACTAAAACATTTATCTGAAAATTAAAAAATACTTAATATAAATAGTTGGAAAACCGTTCTTCACTAAGTGCCTTTAACGGAAATATTACACGCACCGAGTTTTATAATCAACTAAAATAACTAAAAATCTGTGATGCGTTAATTGATAATTGGATTGAAATGGATTTCAACACACCTTCAGATGTTGAACCCCCCAGCTTCCTTCGATCTGTAAGAAAGGTAAGTATTTGCAATTTTAGATCATCTCATTATACCTCGTTAACCTCCTCATTAACCTCTCATTATAGATAGGTATTCAATATTAAAATCGGTGACGTCAGTAAAATAATGAAAGTATATAAAATATTAATTTTATTTATTATCCTTATGTTTCGTTACTTATCGTTATTTTGGATTATTTTTGTATATTTCGAAATTACTGAATTTAAAAACACAACTCTTTTTGGCTGATTTTTAAATTTTTTTATTTGGAGCTTCATAAAGTTAAAATAATTTGATACGAATTGAAAGTACATAAACAAATTTACCCAATTCTATATAGGAGTGCGTACGTTTTATATATATATATATATATATATCAGGGATGGGAAACTGATAAATTTTTAACTCCAGTTTTCGATTTCAGTTTTTAATTTTTTTCGATTTGAGTTTATTTTTCGATTCAAGTTTTATATTTTTCGGTTCGATTCAATTTAAATTTCGATTCCAGTTTTTTTTTCAGATTTCTTTAGGAATTTCTTTGTACTATTTGTATTATTTTTTAGGGGTACCCTATTGACAAATTCAGATTTAATTTTATATTTGTATTTGCAAGGAGATTAGAGTAACAACATTCCAAAGGATTAACATTTGAGTTGAAGTTTGGTCATTCGCACGGATTATCTTACTCACTTATGTAGATATAGAGAGTATAGCTATTATCGAACTGAAAAAATTAATGGTCAGAAAAACTGAAGGCGTCCTTACCAAGTGAGTAAACTTAGGTCAACGAAAGGAGCACAGTCATTATTCAAAAGTATTTTGATATGGGACAAAAATTTTCCTCCCTAATTCTTTTTCTTTCATTTTTAAAACCAGTGTCTCTAGTACTTTCAGCTGCGTTATTTTCTACATCGAATTAAAGGATAAATGGATATTTTAAATCCATACAATTGTTAAGTCGCAAAAAAAGGAAAATAATTCACGTTATTGATATTCTTTTGCAATCCAAATGCTCTTAAAAACTGAAACGCAAAACTGTTATTTTTAATCTATTCGTATTCAGATTTCAGTTTTTGATTGCTTTCAATTTCCGTTCGAATTTCCATTTTAGTTGTCAGAATTTTTTTCAGTTCGATTTTTTTTCGATTTCAGTTCAGTTTGGTTTTATCAGTTTATCGATTCCAGTTCGATTCAGTTTCCCATCCCTCATATATATATATATATATATATATATATATATATATATATATATATATATATATTCTGAGAGCTCGATTTCATTTTGTTTTCTGTATTCATTAGAATAATGTCTAACTTTGTATGAAAGATATTAAGGATCCATTTTCATTGAAAAGATCATTTCTACTTTAGTTGCAATTTCACTGACTTTAGTATATTATCCAAATGCAAAGAATCAAAGAAAAATAGGAAAAGTTTAATTAATTTGGAACACTGTAACATTATAGTCGGGAATGATGACCCACGTACTGAAAACAAAACCTCGCGTATCTTCTCTTCTCATTGCGTACGTGGAACGGAAACACTCGAAGCTCATTGGAGTTAACGATTGATTTTGAAGTTTCTTTGAAATATCATAGAAATTAAATGGGGTCCACTCCATCCTCTAATGATATATTAACATTTCTACTACAACATTTCGGCAAAATTCGAGAAACTTTCATTCCGATGTGTTAGACAAATCCTATAATATATATCTACATTAACTTTTTATAACGTGGCCATTTTATACAGTTCATGGGCATCATCCTCTCTCTTTCTCTCTCTCTCTCTCTCTCGCTCTCTCTCTCTCTCTCTCTCTCTCTCTCCTCTAATATACATATATATATATATATATATATATATATATATATATATATATATAGATAAGGTTGTAACATATATTCTGCTCGATTTTTTAGTTCATTCAGAACAAAAATTAAAGGACTTATAAAGACAAATTTGCTCGAAATTTTAGTTTATTCACAACAAAAATTAAATGACATAATGACAAATTAATCATCAATATAATTCCCTTCTTTTTCTATAACCTCCTCGCACCTGCAGAAAAGTTTTTTTATGCCACGTTCGAAGAAATCCCTTGGGTTCGAGTTAAAATAAAGCGATCACTTCGTTTCCGATAGCTTCCCTGAATTGTAACTTTTGTCCATCTAGGTGGTGTTGCAGACTTCTGAATAAATGGTAGTCTGAAAGTGCGATGTCCGGAGAATAAGGTGGATGAGGTATTTTTTCCCAACTAAATGCTTCCAATTGGGCAGTGGTGATTCGAGCAGTGTGAGGGCGCGCGTTATCCTGGTGGAATAGAACACCTCTGCGATTAATTAATGCAGGACGTTTTTCTTGTAATGTCATCTTCAATTGTTGGAGTTGTTGGCAGTAGACTTCAGCTGTGACTGTTTGGTTATCTGGCAGAAGCTTAAAATGAATAATTCCTTGCATATCCCACCAAACGCAGAGCAAAATTTTCTTTGGATGGGGTCCATTCCATATCTATCGTCGGTTTTCTAATCGAGCAGAATTTATGTCACAACCTGATATAAGCAAGAAACCAACCTGATTGGCCTGATTAGTTCAAAGTATACTGTAAAATGAATGGATCACCGAAACTTAATATTAGCCATTTATATATACAGTATATGCACGAGTTAGGCGTACACTAGATTTGGTGAATATGTGTCGTTAGATTAGGTTAGTAGAGCCAAATGCAGTATACCGAGTGTCCCAAAAGTCAGTTTACCGAAGAAAATGTTCTCTTAAGGTGAGTTTACTACAAATAAAAAAACTTGCTTCATAAATATATTTACAAAACATAAGAAAACAAAGAAAAAAATTTTTGAAACATATTTACAAAACATAAGAATAGTTCTGGTTATAATAACTGTTCAAAATGTCGTCCATGTTTGATGCACATCTTGTATCTGTCAACGGTTGACCGGCAAATTACTTTACATAGTTCCTTATTATTGCTTAAGAGCTGGAATTCTTCACAAATGTAGTCTTTAAGGTCCTGAAGACATGCTGGCTTTTTGCTGTAAAAAAAAATTGTCATAATGTTTAGAATAATCATCAGGAGAAAACATTTTCCTCGGTAAACTGACTTTTGGGACACCTTATATATATATATATATATATACACACTGTACGGTGGTCCAAAAAATAAAATTTTGTAATTTTTTACCTCCACATGGCTGCTCCTGTTCCTATATCTATTAAACATTTCCATGACAAATTTCAGCCTAATTGAATGATATTTACTGGTCGCTATGAATTTCATTTTACTACTAATTTTCTAGTACATTGATCTTCTGGGTTAAAAAATGAAAAACAAAGGCAAATACTAGTTTATTTGTTTGAAAACAGATTAAATCTCAAAGAAAACAGCTTATTTTTTTCAGAAAACAGAATAACTCTTAAAGAAAACATTAATTTTTAAAGAACAAAAATGATATGTTTCATAGGAAGTTACATTTATCTTTCGTGTATAATATACATCATTACTTAGATTAATGCTTCATCACTGACTCCTTCGAAGACGATGAATATTCTTGGCGATGTTTTGCTACTAATCGGAGGATGAATTGTTTTTGTTCTTCATCCTTCGTCAAAGATGTATTATATGCCTTGATAAGGGTGATACCCCTCTCCGCCGAATCATTGACAACTTTTAGGTTGATCGCTATGCGTCGAAACTCTTGAAAGCAATCATGCTCCGTCCAGGAATTGGATCGGTCCTCAGGAAGGTATCTGCCGCTGCCTTCCTTTCTTCTTTCTTTAACAGATTGAAGATTCCCAGGGTCCTTTTGGTGACCATTCCATTCAAATTCTAATCTTCAATGTTTTCTTCAAGCTTCAATCGACGAGTAACAGTGGTATTCTCGTTACGTTGGGGGTTTACGACCATCTTCCGTTTGGTCTCGGCATCAGCTCTAGGATCGAAGAATGCAAGGCCGATGAGATGCTCTCCAAGATACCACAGGTGCCGTTGAAGAGCTGTGGATGCTGCTTTGGAAATGGTCTGATTTGGGTACTTTTGCAAGATTTTAAGAAGGAGAATATCGTTGAAAGGAGCGTTGATTCCGACGGGGGCCTCGTTGCAAAAACGTGCGTAGACCAAGGCGATAAACAGAGAGAGCTCGATGATATTCTCCGTCTCACGTGCTGTCAGCTGTAGTTGATGCTTGAACAGATAAATTTTGAGGACGTAGGTGGCCTTGGCCATCCAGCGTGCATAGTGAGTTGGTCCTGGAGCGCGGATCTTGACTTCTTTCTCATCACGGCACCCGAGGAAGGTGAGGCAGAGTCGGAGCAATTCCTCATAGTCATCACACGACTGTTTAGACTCCAGTGCCTTTGTGAAGTACTGGATCATTTCTTCTCGAAGCTGGAACATCTTTGGATCTCTGAATAGGTTGTTTGAAGCCTTCATGAAGGAATCCTTCTGAAGTGATGGCCATTTTTTCTGAAAACGTTTAAAGAGAGTCATTTCTGGGCCACCTGTGGGTCCAAGAAGTGCGTTGCAGGTGTTTGACAAGACGACTTCAAGGATATGATGTCGACAAGCGAGCCAGACAAGTTCCTTCCCTACTGCTTTTTCAATCATGGTACAGGCTCCCCTGTGAAGGCCAGTATTAGACGCAGTTGTGTCATATACGAGACCCTGGATCTCACCGCGAAGATTCCAGTCATCATTCGTCGAAATGCAAGCCTTGGCCTGTTCTTATCCTGTAGCTCGTATTTTTGGCACGGCTAGGAGTTTTTCATCTCATTTCCCGTAACGATTACCGCGGTTCGTTCGGCTGTTTCCTTTGCGCCACCGATGTCGGGAAGTAGTTTCCCATCCCAGTGAAGAAGAAGGGGTCCTTCGACAGAAAACGAAGCTTGATCCTCTTTGGCTGCTGCCTGCCTTGCTTGCCTTCTTGAACGACGGATGGAGCTGCGTGAAAGTCATTGTAGAAATATCATAGCCTAGGGCTTCAGCGACTGATCCAGCAACGAAGACTGCTCCTCGATCGGGAAGGTTGACGCGATCAAGAGCAGCAACCACATCTGGTGATGTGAAGATACTGTTTCGTTTCGGAGGATGAGAGTGTACATCTGCTCTTCCGGTCGAAGTCGACGGACGATAATCATCGTCTTCAGCGTTGAATTCTTCAGAGGATGAAGTGGATGTGCTGGATGATGGAAGAGCAGCAGCTCCAGCTTGGAATGCAGCCTCTCTTTCTTTGTACCTTAGAGCTTTGTCAGCATCTTTCTCCTGTCGACATCTCTTGCGGTATTCCTTGGCAAAATTAATCTTGTCAGGGCCTGCCATACTGCAGGAAAAGACGTCTTCTCGTTGCATCATCAGGAATTGGCGGTCTTCTTCATTGTCTATCACCTTCAAAGCGTCCTTCGAGGCAACGTCGAAAAGCTGTGAGAGTCTCCTGGAACATGCTCTCTTTCACTTTGCAGCTTTTTAGCTGCGTCTTGCGGTTTTTCTTCAACGCAAGAAACTCTTCGTACAGCTTTGACAGCTTCTTAACGCAGGAATCGACTCGTTGTGTAGGAATCCTTGCTCTCTGCCATACTTGCAGGGCTTCTTTGCAGGCCAAGTTGTAGCTCTCTTTCAAGGTCTTGGACTGTTCATAGTGGTGAAACTGAACCAAACGAAGCACATCACCACATGTGGGTAGCCTTGCAGTTGATAACTCGTTGCTGGGCTTTCCTAGAACCCACGTTACTGCAGATGAGCGAGTACTTCTAGCCATAACCTGAAAAATAAGAGAAAATAATGCATTAACCGTTTAGCACCAAAGCACAATTATATAAGTGTTAAAGTAAAAATTTGTAAAGTCAAAATAAATAAAGTGAAAAAATTGGTTATAGTGGTTAGTGGTTGATGGGTAGGAAGATAGCCAAATTTTTAAAAATATATTTAAGAATAAGTAAATAATAAACTTTACTGTAACTTAAGTGAAACATCAGCTATTTCCCTTTGTCGATGGGAATAACTTAAATGTATATATAAACATAAATTACTACGCAGCTTTATGCAAAATACAGAGGATATCACATCTCGGGTTAATATTCGTTTTAGCACATGACCTGGACTTTGGGATGACAATAGGTTTATCTTATGTAGAATTTAAATCTGAATATATTTTCTTCTATGGTATTTCTTATGTAAATTGATATTAACGGAGATATAAGCAATTTTTGGATCGATTAAAATCGCTTGAAATCGTATGGTTTGTCAACCGTGGTGTTTGGGAGGATTGTGAAAATTTCTTTGCGCATGCATAGATGCATTTTCCGGAAAAAAAACGACGTTGAGCTCCAAATTCGAATTCATCATGGCCGTTGTTGGTTTTTCTGGTGTATTTCACTGTTATTTGTGCATTTCTGACCTTCAAATATTACCACAGGGGGATCGGGGGGGGGGGCGAAGCCCCGGCTAGGAGCACGGCGTTAGGCCTAAGTTAGGTTAGGTTAGGTTTGGTTTTTTAGGCTTGGTAGTACCATTACGACTAGGAGCACGCCCTCTTTTACCCCATAATTTCCCTCTACTTCAAAGCCCTGCCCACTTCCGGTGACTTCAAAATCGTAGGATGCGGGGGAGGTCATATCTCCACAACTGCTCATTTGCACAAGAAATGAAGGTCAGATTCGGACAAAACTCAGTGAAATACACCAGAAAAACCAATTTTCATCCCAAAGTCCAGGTCATGTGCTAAAACGAATATTTACCACATCTCGTAAAAATCAGTTTCACTAATCGTAAATAATCTATAAATATAATCTGTAAATAATCTATAAATTCATTTCAGTTTGTATAAGTTTTATTAACGCTGTGAATTTCATAGACACATCCTTCCTTTCCCGGGTCTTCACTGAACACTAAACAATTATGTATTTGTACGACGGATGAAGTATGACGGATGATGTAAAGAAAACGAATTGCCATGCCTGCCGATAAAAATTTTTCGTCATTATTGGCCGCGAACTCGTGATAACGTAATCAACTCTTAGCAGTCAGGATTCTTGTAAGAAATTTGGACTTTGTCAAAATACTGGTGGCCCCGAAACTATATATTAATCTCTTTATATATATATATATAAAACTTACAATACTCTAATATTAGATAACTAATTATAATATAAGCCGTAATCAACTTGCTTTACATTAATATTTAAGGAATATCTATTTGCACATGTCTTCGTGAAAACTAAAAAACTTTAACTGATGAACGAGACTAGCGCATATGCGCAAACGGGGCAATAACATTTTCTCTTAGACGTTCCAAACCATGCGAAATTTTATAACGTATTATATAGATAAACTAAAACTGCACTGAGACGTTACAGATACCACAAGGACTTTACCTTGTACCTTTTGATTTAATTTAGAACCCAAACCTTCGGAAATGTTTGCTACCCACAATGTCCCGAGCTTCCCGGAGGTAACAAGACGTACTTAATACAGTCTTATGCAAAGAATTAAAAAAATCAGCCAACCTGATTATCCAAGCTATTCATCAATCCTGCTGTATGTCTTCTAAACTATGGAATTCATAGTACGAAAACGTCTGTCTGAAACTCCACTTAACTTCGACATTACTGTACTGTTTTTCATTAATTGTATTTTTATCTTTAGTATTTGAATTGTCATTGTATTCTGTTGTCAGTTCATATTATTAATATTTGTCATAGGGACGATGGTCTGCCAATATACTTTTTTAATTTTCATTTTAAATCTGTTCATGGTTCGTTTTTAAAATTCTATTTGTTATTCTAAAGACCTCGAGTAACGACTAGTTTTTTTTTAGAATTCCTCATGTAACGTTAAAATTGATCTGAAGGCCACGAAACTCAGAAAGCATTTACATTACACGTTTTCAATAGTGTATATTTAACAAATCAGGGGCCAAACGACGACTGATACCTCTCACTTCTGTTTTATATATACATTATACATTTCTGGCTTAGACAGTGTAAAACCTTTGACGAAAGATTTTAGGTTTGATTTGGCGTTCAAATATTAGTCTACTGTAAGAAGTAAATTGGTTATGAATAACTTTACAAAACAGGAGAAAGCTGGTGTCTACAGCATTCCCTGTAAAAATTGTGATTTAGTATATGTAGGAGAAACTGGAAGAAATATTGAAACTCGTATTAAAGAACATAAATATGCCTTCAGATGTTGTAATACTAATAATGCAATTTTCCATGCCAGCCAAAATAATCATGCCATAGATTGGGAATCAAGTAAGTTAATTTATAAATGTAATAATTATGTCAAAAGAAAAATAATAGAATCTGTATGTAGAGAACAAGAAGATAATTTTAATTTGTGTGAAGGTACTTATAAGCTCGACCCTTTGATGAGATTCTTGGTAAAAAAATCCCTTCCGGTGTCGGGTGAACGGGATCTAACCTAAGTGTGAATTTCTTAATGGTTTCGGGCCTTCTAGAATGTTTCATACCTTTCCTGGATTGTTTCCTTACTTTTGTTCATTCGCTTTTCTGTATCGATCCGAAGAGGATGCCAGTGGGCATCGAAACTGTTGTGGAAACAAACTCCGTCTATTAGTGTCAGGGTTGGCACCCAAAAACCCAAACCCAAAAATCCAACCCAAAAATCCAACCCAAAACCCACTGGAATTTTCAGTCGGTTTTTGTGTTTTTGGTCTGAGATGTTTATTTTAAAATAATTGAAATTTTTCTGATTGCTACATTGTTCAATTGTAGCTAATCAGAATGCTTTGGCATGTTGATTACTTCAAGGAAGCTGATTTATAAAACAATTCTTAAATTATGCAATGTGTAAATAAAGATTATGAAAAATTGAAAAGTTTTATTGGCCTTTTAAATGGTGTCCAGACTAGAGACACAAATAGAGTACAGTAAAACTAATGAATGCTAAATAAAGGTGTGTGTGTTTATTCACAAGTATTACTTGATCTTAAATGCTTATGAATTCTTATGAATGCTTATGAATTACGAATGAATAGCCTAGTCTTAAATTTTGGACCCATTTAATAAATTCTTTATTCTTTACAACTACAAATGGAATATTTGCTGAAAAGAAAAATCTGGCCATTTGCAAATCTAGTTGTTCTTTTTGGTCTACAGTTGTTCTAACCACATATGGCATTATCTGACCTTGCGTTTTCTTGGCTGGAGTAGAATAAAAAAATGGTGTGGAAGATTCAGAAGTGGTTGAAGTGAATGAAGTCTCACTACTGTGAATTGTAGTGTCATCATGAACCAGGCTTTCATATGATTTGCTTGAAGAGGGTCTACTCTCAAAACTGCCATGGCTATGTGTAGGAGGAGGAGTTGCTGATGTAGCTGTATTTGTAAGCTTATCTGCTTCATCATCACGAGCCTGTACCCATTTTTTATTGCATCGATTTAAGTGATGTTTCCCTCATTCTACTTTTTTCGAAAATACACATCTGCAGTATTTGCACCGAACTCTGTTTGGTTGGTCACTCAACATTTTTACTTCATCCCATTTAGCAACTTTAAGTCTGCCACCAGTATGTGCAGGTCTAACTTTAGACATTATTAAATAGATATTAATTAACTAAAACTGATCTCTGAAAAAAAGATGTTCAAAAATAAGAATAATGTCTACTGTCTTGGCCTGTAAACAAATTGCAATAAAAATTCAGAAAAACACGCTACCGTGTTGATTCAAAATAGAACAAAAGCCACACTTTATGTTAAGTGAAAACACAATACGTTTCAACAGTACACTGCTATCTTCTTCAGTTGAAAGTGACCTTAAAACTGAAACAAAATATATAAATTCTAAAAATCATAGCTATAACTTTAATTTAAATTATGAAACCCCAAAACCCCAAAACCCACCCAAAAAACCATGGGCTTTGGGTTTTTGGTGAAAAACCCAGGTTTTTGCCAACCCTGATTAGTGTGGGTTTTATCGTCACATTTTTCATTTATTTGAAACAGCTAGATGGACGTCTCAGTCATTCAGGTGCCGTTTTCTAAATACCATAATTACACAAAATTAGATTTGCTCTATATGGTTAGCGAAATGAGCAGTCACCTTTAGAGTGAAGAGAGATTAAAATCTATCCCGAAGACAATAAAATCCAGACTTTTTTGAATGATTATTCCTTTAATGTGGGGTTCTTTTATCAGACTTTATATTGAGAAATCTTTATTAATACTTTTAAATTGTTTTATTTCGTTTATTAGATCGGATGTAATTTAATATACGGTAATTTTCAAATTAATGAATCAGGAAATAAGATTTCATTTATTAGAAGCGTTCACTTTTATATAACTGATTCTTATTTTCGGATTCAGTAATTTAAAAATGATGATAAATTACATTTCAAATATTGTAAACATTCAGTTATATATATATTATAATATATATAATATATATATACACAAACTCAGAATGGTTCCCTGAGAACATTATATGTTAAACACAGACCGTGCATGGAACAAAGAACTCTTCTGGGAAAATTAAATCCACTTATTCGGACTATAGTGGATTTAATTTTCCCAGAAGAGTTCTTTGTTCCATGCACGGTCTGTGTTTAACATATATATATATATATATATATATATATATATGCATTTAACTGCAATGACCACGCAGTATATAAATGAATAGAAACGACATAATATTAAGGAACGTTTCTGCACACGCAGAAACGTTCCTTAATATTATGTCGTTTCTATTCATTTATATACTGCGTGGTCATTGCAGTTAAATGCACATATTCACGATTTGCGAGGGTGCCCTCTCAGGGCATTGGTTTCTGCCCTATGTAGGAGAATTTCGATTTGTGAATGATTGAGGTCCGTGGTGTAATGGTAGCGCATCCAACCGGCAATTGGAAGGCCTTGGGTTCGATTCCCGGGCGGTTCGCCTCATTTTTCATTTATTCGTTATTTCTCTTCCGCGTGTGCAGAAACGTTCCTTAATATTATGTCGTTTCTATTTATATATATATATATATATATATACACATTATACTACGGTATATATTTACATTTATAAACGTTTCTGAAATTATTTCCATTATCAGTATATTGTTGTAAAATAAGGTACATATTATGATATAGTTGTAAAAGAAATGTATTGATATTTGGCGAACAAAAACTATGTGATAAAATGAAACGCACCTTTAACATTTCAAGATGTTTTAATTTAAAATGGTTAAGGAGAGAACTACAAAACATGAAGACATTAAAAGCAACATCAACATTGAAAGATTAGATATTATTAGAACACATCATACCGTCCGTCACTTCAAAGAGGACTGGTTGGTTGTTAGATTTCAACTTTAAACTGTTTATATATATATATATATATATATATATAGTTGTGTGGGATAATTTAATTAATGTTGTTCTCAAGCGATACATATATTGTATATATTTTAATATTTTTAGATCGCATTAACATAAACAAGAAGAAATAATCTTAAAAGTACTGTACATTATTATTATTTATTCTTAGCTTATAATGTTTCTTTGAATGATTACGTTTTGAAGGAAATTTTTTTTTAGCCAATGGGTGAGGGATTCAATGGGAGACGCTTTTATCTTTATAGAAACTCTTAGCTTCAAATGTTGAACAATGTCCTACGTAGGTGGTCTTGCAGCCAACACGCGCATGTAAGTAAACAAGAGAAGGTCTAATACAATGGGGAGTTTCTTATCTTTTCTCCTCCTTAGTATATACTGTATATATATATATATATATATATGAAAATTACTTCACGAAAGTAACACGTGACTAATATTTATGATGAAAATAACCACGAAGGAAAAAGGAAACACAGAATGGTGCTCAAGCGCGTTCGTCTAATGACATCCTCAGGAACAGTGTTCCTTAGGATGTCATTAGACGAAAGCGCTTGAGCACCATTCTGTTTCCTTTTCCCTTCGTGGTTATTTTCATCATATATATATATATATATTAGGGCGGAGTGGAGCCAGACAAACGTTTTCTTTCCCTTTAGGCACACTGAAATTGTATTGTGGTTTTAACTAGGAAACACAAAGAAAACTGAAATAATATTCTAGAGTATCTTGAATTTCCCCCTTTTTACCCATCTACATTTTACGATCACTCCTCTGATCAAGTAGAAACTGTAATTTCTCTTTTGGTACTTTTTTATCTCTCCGACATATGCAATCTACGTGAATTTCTTCACAATCATCACTGCATCCTTTGTTTGCATGAGATTTTCAATTACATTTACAGGCACATATATCAAACAAATTACTGAGACTATTAAAATATAAATTGTTTAGTTTCACTGATGTTTTTTATCTACTCAACGTTTCTTCTCTTTCTATGAATCTTGCAATCTTTTCAAACACAGCTTTTTCCTAAACTGTGGGGATTGATGCTTGCTGCAAAAGTTTTAGTAGCTCCTAAGTTATTTGTTTGATGATTGGCTTGTTAGCTGCATTTTTCCTTTCTTTGAGATAGAGAAAGTACCGAGCCACTTGTGAATTAGTTGGCAAAAGATTATGAGGCAATTTCTCAGGAGTTCCAAGCATACAATGTTGCTTAGAATGCCTTGTGCTCACAATTTTTTTTTCCTTTTTTCCTTCCACGATACATTTCCTGACTTCAGTTAAAGTTATTTTGTCCCAACAATTAAGTATCTTCTTTAAATTGCAACTCAGTAAATTTTTCTATTTGACCTTCATAAACCTTTTCTGCGAGAGTTCCATATGCAGTAGTCCTTTGGATTGCAGTCCGGTGACTAAGGTGGCCAGTCATTTTTCCCAATGAAATTGGCCACATTCCGTTGGAGATAGTCCTGGGTGTACTTGCTCGTAGCTACATCTTGTTGGAATATGAAATTATCATCAACATACAGACGCCGACAACCTGGCAAAAGATTTTGTTCCAAAAGATTAACATAAGTTTCTGAGTTCACCTTTTTGTTATTTTCACCAATGAAATGAATATTAGTCTTTTCGTTCCATGATACACCAGCTAAAACGATGATTTTTTTTTGAAAAACCGACATGTGTGGTGGTAAAGCCTCGACGGAGGAATATCTTTTTTACGCACACCGTAAAGAACATAGTTTTGGTGGTTTCGCACAATTTCAATAGTAAAATCTTTTTCATCTGTGAAAACAATATTTTAACATCATGCTCTGAAAATTTGTCTAGCAACTTTTTACAGTAAGTTTTCCTTTTTTGTCTAACATTGGTGTCACGTCTTGAGACACGGATTCTTTTACATGCCTTAAGTTCTATAGCTCGCTGCATTCTTCGAACAGAACTGCGACTAGTCTTCAAATTTCTTGCAATTTTTCGCTGAGACAAGTGTGAACCCTGTCGATCTTCTTGAGACAAACTGACGGTTTGGACATAGTCAATATTTTCTTGTGTGGGAACACTTTTAGGTCTGCCACTTCCAGATTTCCTTTCAGTTGACCCAATTTCTTTATTAATCAATTCACCGATCTCTTATTCCAATTTGTTCCAGGAAATTCCTTCACAATTCTTGCCCCAGTCCATCCTTTCTCTATAAAACATCTTTTAATCATCGCCTTGTCACCTTTGCTTAAGCAGTACTTAGAGGGGTTTAAAACTATTCAAGATTAACAATAGTCCAAGCACACCATTTGGCATTTCTGCAGAAACTAGCTTAGCTGAGCCTAACTCCTCCCCAACTTTCGCGATAAGAATAGTTGCCAACTACAGATCTACAGAAGCTAAGGCTAACAAAGACCCTAAGATCCACTCTAAGGTTAGCCCGAGAGAAAGGAAAGAGTAGGGGGTTAAGAGAATAAGGGGTTAAGTAAGGAGCAACACCTATCACTTGTGGGGTAACATTCATTCAGAAAAAGAGAAAAGAGACTCACCATCATCATCCGCCGGCCACTGCCAACAAGTCGGAAAAATAGTCGAAGAGAATAGGAAAGGGGTGAAAGATGAAAAGAAGTAAAATAAGAACGCTTACAAACCATGCAAACACAGTGTTAACTCACTGTCATACCATGCAAACTGCAGACATGCAAGTAAAGAGTTACATACATGCAAATAAGGAGAGGATAAGAAAAAGAAAAAGAAAAAAGTAGGTAAAGTTAAACAAAAAGTGGGTTAGTTTACGCTACGAGCTACATCTACGTTCGTGTTAGTCTAATTTTTTCTTTTTTTATTATTTTTTTGCTGGCATATCACACGCTGGCATGTCACAAGCTGGTATTATCGTCAACCGACTCATCCTCGACCACCACCACCACCAGAGCTCCTGTTGCTAATTGTTTTTTTTATTTTAAACAACATTAATATTTTTAAAATGCCTATCTAGACGGTTCTTAAACATATGAACGATGGTAGAGTTCACGACGGGCGCGGGAAGATTATTCCATTTATCAATTACTTTAAACGTAAAGAGGTTTTTAGCGATATTAGTAATGAAACGTCTGCCACGCAACTTAAATCCGTTGTTACGAGTATTGCTATTATCGAAAGTGAACAGTTTGTCAAAATTTACGTTATCGATGTTATTAACGAATTTGAAAACTTCAATAAGCTCCCCCTTAATCTCCTAGTTTCGAGTGAATGCAAGTCTAACTCTTTAATCCTATTTTCATAAGGCTTGTTGCGCAGTGACGGAATTAGTTTCGTGGCACGAGGCTGAACCCTTTCTGACTTACCAATATCCTCACGCAAATACGGGCACCAAAACTGAACGGCATATTCTAAATGAGGCCTGACAAGGGACATGTAAAGGGGCAATATAATATCCTTCGATTTAAATTCGAAATTACGCACTATGAAGCCTAACATCCTATTAGCTTTTGCGCAAGACTCCAGGCGCTGGTTCCTAACTTTTAAATCCTTAGATACGCGTACGCCTAAATCTACTTCCTCATCAACGGTCGCTAACTCTCTATCATCCATCGTGTACGTGTAACTATTGTTACGAGAACCTACATGCAAAACTTTACATTTGTCTACGTTAAATTGCATCTGCCACTTATCTGTCCACTCCATAATCCTCTTTACAACGTCTTGGAGCCTATTTCTACCGTCTTCGTTAACAACCTTACCGCCTATTTTAGTATCGTCCGCGAATTTTGACACGTTACTAGTCAATCCTACATCTATGTCGTTAATGTAGATTACGAATAGCAATGGGCCTAACACTGAACCCTGTGGGACACCGCTACCTACATCCAACCACCCCGATTCACTACCATTAACAACGACCCTCTGTCTCCTAGCACGAAGCCATTCCTCTAACCAGTTAGCTACCTGACCGCGTATACCGTACGCTTTAACCTTCGCAATTAATCTTCTATGCGGAACTGTATCGAACGCGTTTTTAAAATCTAAATAAATAACGTCAGCCGCTCTATGCCTATCGTATTCGCGCACTATTTCGTTATAAAATTCTAACAAATGGCGTCGAAACCCATGCTGACTACTTTTAATCAAATCTCTACTTTCTAAGTGATCGATGATACGATCCCTAACTACGGATTCCAAACGTTTACCTACAATTGACGTTAAGCTAATGGGCCTATAATTACTAGGTACCGTGCGATCGCATTTTTTAAAAATGGGCGTGACGTTAGCTAATTTGAAGTCTTCAGGAATAATCCCCGTTTCGAGTGATTGATTAAAAATCTTCGTTAAGTGGCCTACGATAACGTCTTTCAAATCTTTCAAATGTCTGGGATAAAAAGCGTCAGGGCCTGGAGCCTTGCTAACTTTTAGCCTATCGATATAATGCGCAATCTCACCCTCGTAAACAGTAATTCGTCCAAAATAGTCTCGCTACTAAATGGAACGATATCGTCCACGTCGGGGACATTATTTACGTCTTCTACGGTAAAAAATGTCGCAAAAAAGTTATTGAAAATACCCGCCATTGCCTGAGCGTCAGAAGCCAAAGCGCCGTTAACATCCACTAGAGGGCCTATGTTATCTTTTATTGGCTTACGATTATTGACGTATTCATAAAACTTTTTTGGATTATGTTTACTATCCGCAGCTATAAGTATCTCTAAATTAGGCTTGGCATTCCTAACTGATCTTTTAACCTGACGTCTAAGCTCGATATATCTATTAAAGTTAGCTGCCGTGCCATTGCACTTATTAAGTCTATACGCTCTGTTACGCTCGTTTATGAACTCGCCTGTTTCCCCAGTCCACCATTTGGGCCTACCATGATTTCTAGCGCGCTTGGGCCTACGAGGAATAAACTCCCTTTCAATATTCCTAAAACTTTCTTTAAACGCCTCCCAATGCAAATTTGTGCCATTACCCATAAATAAGTTATCCCAGTCCACTACTCTCATCCTATCCGCAAAACTATCAAAATTAACCCTACGAAAATCAGGGACTTCTATTACGTTACTATCCTTAGTGTTTTCTATCGATAACTTAAACCTAAGAATTTGATGATCACTACATCCTAAACTCTCGCCTACTTCTAAACTATCGATTATATTTTCGCCGTTCGTCATCACCAAATGTAAAATATTGTCAACGCGCGTTGTTTCGATAACTATCTGTCGTAAAAAATTATCCTCCATGAACTCAATCAATCTCAAACCCTCCTCATTACCAGTAAAAGTATCGTAATTAACATTAGGGCAGTTAAAGTCTCCGACAATTATACTATTCCGATTGTCAATAAAGTTACCAAGAAGTGAGTAAAATCTAGTATCGGTGTCGAAGGGTTGAACGGGAGGTCTATAAACAACAACAAAATTAAAACTAATACTACGCACCCTAACTTCAACGCATATCGCATTAATTGCTCCCGGAAAATCTATCTTAACCTCGATAGCTCTAAGGGAATTACGAATGTACAGCAAAACGCCTCCACCAAACCTATGTAACTTATCATTAGTAAAGAGTTTGAAACCCGGTATATCAAGTTCCCCCAACAAGTCCCGAGTCACGGTATTTAACCACGTTTCAGTGATAGCAACTACATCGTAGTTGCCGGAATAAATTATCGCCTTAAATTCGTTAAATTTATTTCTAATACTACGCGCGTTACAATAAAAGACGTTTAAGTTATTTTTTACCACGGGCCGGGGTTCTAAACTATTTTTCACGTCGGACCCGCGTTCCCCGGACACACAACGTTTAAAGAAGGCTTCGACCTATACAGCTTTCGTACGTTTTCGTCTATTAATCTACCTAGCCTAGCATTACCTATTTCATTAAAATGCACCCCATCTTTTATAAAAAGGCTAGGATCACTGAATTCAGACCACAGCTTTACGAAGGGTACATTTTCCTCAGCACAAATCTCTTCTAATTTATTATTCAAAAATATTGTTTTTGACGTAATCCTGAGACCCAACCCGTGCCTAGGGGTAATACCTAGAACTAAAGACCTATCTGACCTCGCCTTCAGGGACCTAATTAACCCCCTATATCTCTCCAAAAGGTCAGGCACTCTTGTATCGGGCCTATACGAGTCGTTGCCTCCTACCATCGTCACCAACATCGAGTGACGGGAAGCAACGTTAATCCTATCCACTTCGTCTCTAACTCTGTCAACCCTGGCCCCTGGGAGACAGACCCTCCTCCTCTTGGTTGGATGCCGTTCAACGAACTCTTTGTCCATGTGGCGCACTAAAGAGTCCCCAATTAAAATAGTTTCCCCCTCATTCACGTCCCTTTCCAAATGGGCGAAAGGGTTCGAAACCTCGATAGGGGGAGGGATTCCTATCACCTAACGTACGCGGCCTAGCTCCACCCTTAACTTCTCTAAACCCCTCCCCATCTACTACTCTCGGACCAACCTTAACCGCTTCCTCAACTCTATCCAACCTTCCCGACAAGCTACCTAAACTAGAAACTAGGTTACGCACCTCACCCTTCAAATTACTAACGTCTTCAACGTTAGTATTGGTTCGGCTTTCGTCAACCGTAGCCCTACCCCTGCCCTCATCAAGCGTTGCAAGTCTTTGTTACTTCACGTACACTGCGTTCTATGTCAACTATTTCCTCCATTAACTCGCAAAAGAAACAAACTGATCTCTCGGTAATCGCCATAGGACCGCCGTTATAATCTTTAAATTCCGAATACCACCGGTTTAACCTACACCTAACACACGACGCTTTCTGCGACGGCATCGCGCAGTTAAAAATTAGTTTATAACCGTCACAAGTTTAATTTAAATTGAGCCGGCACGCTATGAAAACTTCTAAATCGCTAAAAACCACTAATATTCAATTACTTAACTATAACAATGTGAATATAAACGCAAGTATATAAAATTCAAAACTTTCCAAAAGTAAGATTCTTAGCAATATGCAAAAGTAGATGCAATATCAGAGAGCTCAGGAAATGCGTCCGTTCAGTACAGAGTCTGGCTGATGAATGGGTACAGAGTCTGGCTGACGAATGAGTACAGAGTCTGGCTGACGAATGAAGTACAGTGTCTGGCTGACGAATCTATATAAATTACACTGTGTAACACTGATTCTGTTTATATAGAATTTTTTATGTTTTTATATGCATTTGTGGGCGCTGAGTCCAAATCTGGCCTTGGTTTGTGTGTGTCATCAATGGTTTTAGAGATAATCCATTTTTCATGTTTTACCAGTATAATGTTATTATGAGTGCAGCAATATCAGAATAATCAGGAATTGTTGAGAACAATCCGGATGTTCGTTGACAGTTTCTAGCTCTAGAAATTGCCCGAAACTTCCACTGTGCTATATAAAGAAGAGCGCAGAGTCTGAGAAGTCAGTAAGTGTGAGCCCACAAAGAAAGCAGGTTGTTTGTCTGATGGTTACCAGCACTGAGGTACTGTGTTTCTGTGCTTCTCTGTGCTGACAATTTGAGTGTTATCGATCCTTTTTTATTGCGAACATTATTTCAGTGTTGTGAATAAATACATTTTTTTTCTGGAATCTGTAATCTGTTGCAGATTTAATAACTCTTCTCTCTATATCTGCAGGTTATGATTAATGTAGTACAGTTTGGTAAAGAGAATGGGAACTAGAGCTTGTAAACACTCGCCGGATATATTCTGCTACGTTTGTGGGTATTACATAGGCCCCAAGCAAGTATCGCACAAGATTGAGAAAGGCACCAAGTTCTGGATCGCGTATCGGCTCTATTTTGGTATGACTATGGGTGACCAAGATAAGCCCTGGGCACCCCATGTGATCTGTGGAAGCTGCCGCTCCACACTTGAAGGGTGGCTGCGGAGAGTACGCAAGGCAATGCCCTTTGCGGTACCCAGAATATGGAGAGAACCAAAGAGCCACCACGACGATTGCTACTACTGCATGGTAGATGTTTCTAAGTACAGGAAAGTTAAAGGAAGGCAGACTCTTTAGTATCCAAGCATAGCGTCGTCCATAGCTCCAGTACCACATGGCGAAGGTCTTCCAATACCTTCTGTATTTACAGACTGTGGGTCATTATGTGCTGATTTTTCTTAGTGCTGATGCTCTTCTACATATATAGCTATGCCTATATTTTGTTTCTTTGCTTTGCAGGTTGAAAATGAGGATGCAGCTAGCTCATCTGAGATGTCGGCTGGTGAGGACAGTCATGATGAAGAATATACATTAACTTTCAGTACAAACCCTCACTTTCCAAATCAGAGGGAATTGGACGACTTAATTAGAGATTTGGGTCTGACGAAATCAGGGTCTGAGCTTCTGACCTCCAGACTCAAAGAGTGGAATTTGCTTGGAGAAGACTGCAAGAGCACTGTATACCGAAAGCGGCATGAAGAGTTTGCAAGGTTCTAGCTGTCAATGGCTCTCTCTGTTATTGCAGCGAGGTTAATGGTCTATTCACAGCTATTAGGTTAACACATATACCCTCAGAGTGGCGCCTGTTTATTGACAGTTGAACTCGGAGTTTAAAAGCTGTTCTACTCCATAATGGGAACAAATATCCACCTATACCAGTTGCACATTCTGTTCAAATGAAAGAGGACTATGAAAATGTCAAACAACTGCTCACTCAAATCAGGTATGAGCAATATAACTGGGACGTGTGTGGTGATTTCAAAATGATTGGTTTCCTGTTAGGTTTACAAGGAGGGTTTACTAAATGTTCATGTTTTCTTTGCCTGTGGGATAGCAGGGCTTCAACTGAGCACTATAAAACAGTTCAGTGGCCTCCACGTGAAGGACTGCAACCAGGAAAGTACAATATACTCAGGGAACCTCTTGTGAAGCCTGACATAGTTCTGCTACCACCTCGCCATATTAAGTTGGGTCTAATTAGTTTGTAACTGCGTTAGATTTTGGAGGGGAAGTTTTCCAACAGATTCGGGTCATGTTCCCTAAACTCTCTGAGGCCAAAGTCAAGGCTGGCATCTTTGTAGGACCACAAGTCAAGGCTGGCATCTTTGTAGGACCACAAGTCAAGGCTGGCATCTTTGTAGGACCACAAGTCAAGGCGCTGTTGAATTCAAAGAACCTTGAAGCCAAGATGACTCCGATCGAAAAAGAGGCTTGGTGTGCTTTCCGTGATGTAGTTCGTGGGTTTTTAGGCAACCATAAAGCACCAAACTATAAGGAGTTAGTGTCAAACTTGATTAAGTGCTATGACAAAATGGGGTGCCGTATGTCTTTAAAATTACACTATCTGCATTCACATCTAGACTTTTTTCGTGATAACCTGGGCAATGTGAGTGAAGAACATGGCGAAAGATTCCATCAAGATATTCAAACGATGGAGAAAAGGTACCAGGGCTATTGGGATGCTTCCATGATGGGAGACTACGTATGGTCGCTGATCAGAAAGGCTAAGAATGTTCATACGCGGAAGTCGCGTTCTTCAGTGCATTTTTAAGGAACGCACACTGCATAACGAGGCTTGTTATTCTCTTATCGGTTCTCCTCATGATATATATTATATCCTTTGTACCATTTTGGGTTTGTCAAACAATTTTGGCTCAATAAACATTAATTTTCAATAGTGTTTTTATTTTCAGAAAATATTTATGTTAGCCTTCTTTATATACTTTGCCACATGAAAAGTGTGATAACCTATATTTTTGAAACGGTTGATGATAGAGCAAAACCAATATCATTTTTGGAATCAGCGCCCCGAAATCATTAAGAAACGAGAGAAAAATCAAAATAAACAGAAAATTTTTCAAATTTTGTTACCCAGTGTTATTTGTTTCATGATATTTGTTTATTTGAGTGTACCTTATTGTTTACTTAATTTTCGAGAAAATATTGCATGTAGAATTCTGAAAATTTTATGGCAGCTTGTTAATAGACTGAATTTATACATACTGTACTTCAAATCTGTGATTGTGCAGTATATAGTTTGGAAGTTATTGCACTTTAAATCTCGGGACTCTTTTGGGGGCCACCCGATATATACAGTATACACTGCGCCCTCGATATATGCGTCTTCATCATATGCGAATTCGCTGTTATGCGAAGACCCTATTTCTACCAAGAATTCAGTATATGCGGAAAAAATTCGCATTTATGCGCCACCTAGTGTGAAATATTGCTGAGCCGCTGAGCGCACCGACGTGTTCCCGCCAAACAATAACAGTCTCGCATAAACCGTTATAACGTCTTGGTGTGTGTGCGTTGTGCTCTAGCAATCAACACTCGTCTCCTGGAGCCTACACACCTGCCGTCGTTTGTATCGTATGTCTTATTAGGCTTACTATGTCCTTTAATATTTATACTGTACAGTATTGATGTAATGTAGCATTACTGTTATCTTGTTGAAAGTTTTTGGTATAAAAAAGTGGCATATTTATTGTTGGGGGTGCCGGGAGGGTAAAAAAAAACTGGTTGTGGAACGCATCCCTATTTTTTTCATTTAACTATAAATTCGATATATGCGAATTTGTATTATGCGAGGTTTTAGCAGAACCTATCCCTCGCATATATCGAGGGCGCAGTGTATACCGGTAAACATATCAAAGGTTCCGCGCGTCGGTTTCTCTTCGCAACAGAGGTTGGGATGGCGCACTTTAAAAACTGTCTGCTGTGTGTACCTTGGATCCGAGCAAAAAAAAAAAAAAGGACTAAACATACTGTGTAAAACATACAGTACTTCAAAAGCACAAATGTAGTAGGTCAATAGTAGATAGAGAGTAGATGAAACGATTAGCTTCCTCACAAGCAGTGTGCTCTGGAACTAAGTGAAAATACAGAGTACACTTCTACGGATTGAATAAAACCTCATATATATATATATATATATATATATATATATATATATATATATATATAGCAATAAAACAATTAAAACAATAAAGGAAAATCCAAAGTACTTCTATAGCAATGCGAAAAGGAAAACAAAAACGCGCGCCACTCGGGCCCTTAAGGAAAGGAAATAATGAACTAACGGAAGATCTAAAAGAAATATCTGAAACATTGAGATCCCAGTATGAATCGGTCTTCAGTACCCTAAAAAGTGACAAGCGATACCTAACATAGAAGCATTCTTCGATGAGAAATTGCAAGGAGAATGTATAACAGATTTTGATTTTATCCTAGAAGATGTAGCGAGAGCTATAGGACAAATGAAATCACATTCAGCTGCAGGTCCGGACAAATGGAACACACTATTCATTAAAAACTGTAAAAGTGAAATAGCTACACCCTTATACTAGATATGGAAGATCCCTAGACACTAGGGAAATACCGAGCATCTTGAAAAGAGCGAACATTGTCCCTATATATAATTGTGGTTGTTCTTTGAATACAGTTGTGTCGGTTTATTCTTGTAGTTCTCCGTTTAACTTTTTACTAGTGAAGGTTTTTTAACAGTTTTATTTTTAATGATTTTAGTTTTAGGTTTTACATCACTCATTCCTATATTTTTGTGTCATTTACATATATATTTTATTTTTAATTTGATCTTATTCTAGCCTGTTTCTAATTTGTATTTTTTATTTCAATAATTTTAATTTTGTACATTTGTTTTGGTTTTAACTCTCGTCATTTATATCTTTTGTGTCATTTATTAATTTTAGCTCTATATTAACTAGGCCTTGAAGATGGGTAGAGTTGCCCGAAACGTCGGCTGCGGCCAAATATAACGACCTTTTTTGCTCTACGTCTTCGTTTTTATCCTGAATGTAAAACTACGTGTGTGTGTGTGTGTGTGTGTATATATTAGGGATGTCACGGGTACCCGATCGGGTAATGTACTACTCAATGATACCCGGCCCGATCGGGTAATTGCTAAAAAATCGGGTACGGGTAATAAAAACCAAATTCTAATTTAATTTTAATTTTATTGTTTTGCAGGTTTTCTTGATATATTTTTTGTATAATATTTTTGAACAAAACATTCAAAATGGCAAATCGTAGTATGGTTTGGGACTATTTTGTCACTGATAAATTAAATAATAGTAAAGCCAAGTGCTTGAACTGCACACAGTTAATAAGTCGCGGTACTAAACCAACAAATTTTGGAACATCTTCAATACCCGATCGGGTATTACACTTCGGGTACCCGTACCCGATTCCCCGGTAAAAGCGCTACCCGTTGCATCCCTAGTATATATATATATATATATATATATATATATATATATAGGGTGTCCATAAATGATTACCCTGAATAAAGCATGTTATAACTTTTAAATAAACACTCGTATTCAAACAGTTTTAATCATAAGTAGATAAACATAGAAAGTTTTGATACATAGTTAATGAACTTAATAAGCTTCCACATGTGCACCCCTAGTGGCACGTAAAATGTCTAAACGGTATTCACACTCACGCCACACATTTTCCAACATTTGTGGGTTAACTGTTGCAATTGCATCCGTAATGCGTTCTCGCAATGTCCTGATATCTGGAACAACTGTTGCATCTTTAACATGACCCCAGAGAAAGAAATCCAGCGGGGTAATGTCTGGTGATCTTGGGGGGAATGGGATTGGCCCGTCCCTGCCAATCCATCGATTTGGAAATGTTGCGTCGAGAGTTTCACAAACAACATGCGCCCAATGAGGGGGTGCCCCATCTTGTTGGAAGATGACAGTTGGCTGCCTGTCCTGCAGTTGGGGGATGGCGTAATTGGTGAGCATATCCAGGTACACAGTTGCGGAAACAGTGTTCTCAGTGTTTCCACCGTCCCATCGGAAACTGATGGTCTACCACTGCTCTTTCCCTTTTCCACGTTTCCAGTTTCCAAGAATTTTTTCATCCACGACTTGATTAACTTCACATCAGGTGGATTCTTTCCATACTTTGTTCTGAACCTTCGCTGAACACTGACAGGAGATTTTGTTTCTGCAAGCCACACAACACATTGTGCCTTCTCTGTCACAGACGCCATCTTAACTGAACAGCTACTACAGCGCTCCTAGCGGCGAATGCGGTAGACGAAACACACCAGCACAGAAACTCTATGCGTGTACGAGATCACCTGTAAAAAGAAAACGGATGTAGTTTTCAGGGTAAACATTTATGGACACCCTGGGTTTCAGGAGGAAAGGTCAATACTTCGGGAGGTGATAGTATCGGTCATTGTGAGAAAAAAAGTCCATATGAACATGTGTCTAATTCTGAATGGTTACGGAGATAGAGGTGTTTGAATCTGATCCGCGCGCAGCTCTTCCTCCCCCTTCCCTCCCCTATAACCTTGAACCATGTAAGCTGTAATGTAAGCGTGTAACATAAGCGAATCGATAGCTGACTGTTGTGAGTGACATTGTTTGGTGTTTGAAGCAGTGTTAAGAATGCCACACACCTTCACACATGCCAAATATGCAGATATGGTGTATGTCTACATTTTTTGCGATGGAAGTGCAACAGCTGCTGTTGCAGAATACCGTCGACGGTTTCCGAACCGCAGAATTCCGGATCGAAGAGTGTTTACCAGGGTTTTCAACACTGGTGAGATTGGTACACTTCCCAGCGCTCATGTTTCATCTGAACGTGAAGGTCAACAAGATGTGGATGAAGTGGAAAACATTCTTCAGTTGGTAGAGCGGAGTCCTACCACTAGCTCACGAAGAATTTCTACACGTCTCGGTGTACCACACACAAGAGTATGGCGAACATTACGTGAGGAAGGCTTGCATCCATATCATGTACAGCGTGTACAACACCTTCAACCAGGAGACGCTGCCATGCGACTGGAATTTTGTCATTGGGTAAATGCTAATCGCCGATTGCTTCGATTAATACTGTTCACCGATGAAGCTACTTTCACCCGTGACAGTATCAACAACACTCGTATCTCTCATCGGTGGTCAGACGAAAATCCAAATGCCACTGTGGAAACAAATTTTCAACATCGCTTCTCTGCCAATGTGTGGTGCGGTATCATCGATGATCAGCTGATTGGCCCTGTTACTTTAGACTTTAGAGAATCGTCTTACAGGACAAAGTTACCTAGAATTTCTGCAAAATGAATTGCCAGGACTATTGGAGGATGTTCTTTTGGCTACACGCGCTGGTATGTACTTTCAGCATGACGGAGCTCCTCCACATTCTACCCATCTGGTGATGCAATACCTAAATCAAACTTTCCCTAGTCGATGGATCGGCCGCGGTGGTTCCATTCAATGGCTACCAAGGTCTCCAGACCTCTCTCCGTTAAATTATTGTTTGTGGGGGTGGATGAAAAATCAAGTCTACAAAAGAAAGGTGGATACACGAGACGAATTGCTCGCGCGCATTTTGGATGCTGCTGCCCGCATAAAGGAACGTCAAGATCAACTCAGACGAACAACACGCGATCTTCGCACACGAGTTGCAAAGTGCATTGAGGTTGACTGTGGGATTTTCGAAAACGTATTGTAAACTGTAACAAATTTGTCATTTCTGTATCTGATACCATTCAAAATGCCAATGTTTAAACATTAAATGTTAGAAACAGTAATTGGTTTATCTTTTTTGATTACCATTAACAATGCTTTTGTATTTGTAGATTCAAACATCTCTATCTCCGTAACTATTCAGAATTAGACACATGTTCATATGAACTTTTTTTCTCACAATGACCGGTACTATCACCTCCCGAAGTATTGACCTTTCCTCCTGAAACACCCTGTATATACGTTTAGTTCTTTTTTCCCACTTTAATCTAAGGTACAGTCCCATGCAATAGTTCCTCTCCACCCTCTCCGAGATGTGACAGCAACGCAGTCCCTCTTAAACCACAGTCCCATCCTCACTCCCTCCCTCTCCTCCTCCCCCTCTCAGGTGTTGTCACAGTAATACTTCTATTTTTTGAAAATCAATGACAGAAAAACTATATTGTTCACCGTAGTTTTGGTGGTAATGCTAGAACGACTATGTATTTTATTCATGCATTATTCCTAAATTTAGGTTATAAACTTTCAATCATAGGATTTTGATGTGGCCAACTGGCCATGTTATAGTTATAGTGTAAGATAAGTTGTAGTATCGACTTTTCGTCCAGGCAATAACATTCCTGTTTAAAGTCAATGCATCATCAACAAATGATTATCCAGAAAAAGTTCTATCCATGGAGAGATAATGATAACAAAGTTCAATTTTTTATTACAAAAATAAACATGAATCAAGTAAATTTTGGGACTTTCTTAACAACATACAAACCATAATGTTCAAATTATAAGGAACTGACAATTGTTCAAGTAAATAAATATATATTTACTACAACACAACCATAACATTATACACAATTACTCAATACTTGGTTCATTCTCCATTATTATTAATGACCTTTCATAGCCTATTTGGAAAAGATGCCACGTGATTGTAGATGACTTGTGGGTTCCTGCTGAAATGTTCCCACTGTGCCATGGTGTGTTCCAGCAGGTGCCGAGATGTCAACTCCTGCCCAGGCTCCCAAACGTTAACCACATTTGCCCACACTTTTTCAATGGGGTTTAGGTCACACCCCTTGGTGGGCCAGTTCAGCAGCTCGACATCTTGTTGTTCCTGAAACCACCGTCTGATGATCCTGGCAGTATGAACAGGGCAGTTATCAAGCAATATATATGTTAACCCTCCGTTTATGGCCTTGGGTGGTTCGAGGTTGACGGGGATTCTGGTTAGGTGGCATCAACCGATTTTCTCACTCTCGAATAGCTGGTACCGTGTAGGGAATCGCAGTAGTTTCTTTTATACTACACTCCGATTTCATCTTGTAGTGGATTGGAGGAGTCTGTGAAAACTTACTGTATTATCTGACGGTTCCCCGAATCTGCTTGTAGCGTATCGGGAAATTATTTATTCTATTTTAAAACTAAGTTCCCTGGAGAAAGCAAGGCTCAAAGGAGAAGACAAAGAGATCGTCTGACTGAATTTTACTGCTTGTAGAATAGACTCTAGGTCAGATCAGAATAATCAGAATGATAATTTGAAAAATTACAAGTTTATATCTAATAATTTGGTGATATCATTATTATTTAATGTTGACCTGTTTTGTTTTTTATTCTCAATAGGCTAAATTTTTTTTGCAAAATATTTGAAGAAAAAGTAAATTTTGGCTGTAACAGCATAATGGCAGATAAACAAGATATTTGAAGATGAAGTCATTTTTCTTTTAAACAGCATATTGACACATCTGATGTTTTCATGATTTGCTGAGTTAACTAAAAATGGAAATTGAAATATGAATTTTATTATGGATTAAAATTAAACATGCATATGAGCCAAAATTAAATGCTTAAAATTTAAAATTAAGTGTTAATTTAGAGTTTTGGCAAGTTATGACTTCATCTTTTACAACTAAGAGAGAATGTATAAAAAAATGAACATTGCAGAATTTAACACGATTACATGATTAAGCTTAATCTAAAAAATGATTAGGTAATTTAAAAAAGAAATAATTCATCAATTACTTATTTTTCCAAACTTGCATTTGAAAAAGCTAACATCACTTAGTGGAAATCTAACGAGGTGCTTCAACAAAATAATAACAGCAGAAGAAGAAACACCAGAATGGCTGACGAAAGGAAAAACAATACTACTGCCAAAGTCCCATGAGACCCAGAATCCAAGTAAATATAGACCAATAACGTGCTTGCCTACAACCTACAAAATACTAACTGGAGTCATAGCTGACAGGATCTACAGCCATGCAGAAGAAAACAACATCATAAGCCCAGAACAAAAAGGATGCAGCAGAAAAACGTATGGGACAAAAGACCAGCTGCTATTCAACAGGGCTATTTTGGAAAACAACAGAAAGAAACAGAGAAATCTAAGCATGGCATGGATTGACTACAAAAAAGCGTATGACAGCGTGCCCCACCCCTGGGTAAAGGAAGTATTGAGACTATACAAGATCCATCCTACTATCAGGATCTTCTTAGAAACAGCGATGACACGATGGCAAACAGACTTAACTCTCCATCACAGTAAGGGAACGTTAGAAGTGAACAATGTAAAAATCAAGAGAGGGATCTATCAAGGTGACTCAATATCCCCTCTGTTGTTTGTATTGGCGCTAAACCCGCTCAGCCAACTAATCAACAACCTAAACAAAGGCTATGTGCTGAGACCAAGGGAAAAAAACAGCCCAAAAATATCACATTTATTTTACATGGATGACCTAAAACTGTATGCCCCAAACAAAAGCGAGCTAACAGAAGAGGTCAGGGAGGTAAAAAAGTTCTCAGATGACATCCAGATGGAGTTTGGTCTTGATAAATGTGCCACTGTCACACTAAAGAAAGGCAAAAGGTGTGAATCAGAAAACATCAGGGTGGACAACATCGTGATAGAAGATCTAGAGCAAGAGGCTACATACAAATATCTGGGGATGGAAGAATCTGAAAAGATGGAGAATGACATCATGAAGGAAAGACTGCGGAAGGAATACTCAAAGAGAATAAAGCTAATCCTAAAATCTCACCTAAACAGTAAGAATAAGATCCTGTCCATAAACTTACTGGCGGTACCTGTACTGTCATACAGTTTTGGCATTATTAACTGGACCCAGCAATAAATCAACAAACTGGATACGATCACCAGGAAATTGCTCCATGCGCATAAAATCATATATAAAAACCAATGCACACCAAGGTTATACCTGCCAAGGAGGGTCGGTGGATTAGGGCTCGCACTAATAGATCAAGCGCACAAAGCCACAACAATAGGATTAGCACAGTACATAAAGGAAGGAGAGGGAAGGCTAGTGAGATTTGTAAGAGACCATGAACGTGGAAAGCCTCAAACAACATCACTCTCAGAAAAAGCAAATGACTATCTAGCAGATGCTAGCATAGGACCTGAACAGCTTGAAGACATCGCAACTAAACCTCTCATGGAAAAAATAACCACCATCAAAAGAAGATATAACAAGAAAAGATCAGGAGAAAAGGAGAAGAACTGGGAAGAGCACAAGTTCAGCAAAGTATACAAAGAGGAGGTGCTGAACAGAGTATATAGAGAGGGAGAAAACTGTGGAGTTCCTGGTAAGAGGGGCATTGAGACCAGAGGACGAACGACTGGTAATAGCAGCACAGGACCAGGCATTACGAACAAACTGGTTCAAAAAGAACATCGAGGGCAGAAATGAAAGCGAGATGTGCAGACTGTGCTCAAAGAGCCCAGAGACTGTAAGTCATATACTGTCGGGGTGTGAAGTACTCCTGCACAGAGGAAACTACACAGACAGACACAATGCAGTCTGCAAGCTAATCCACTTCAAGCTGTGTAGGAAATACGAAATAAGGCTAGAAACTGAAAAGCACTGGGAACATATTCCACAAGGAATATAAGACAGTGACAAAGTGCTGCTCCTATACGATCACGAGATACCAACTGACATCAGGGTATCAGGATGCAGGCCAGACATAGTGGTGAGAGAGAAGGAGGGTAATAAGTGCCAATTGGTGGAGGTAGGAGTCCCTGCAGACTGGAATGTGGCAAACTATGAAAGGGAAAAGGTATTAAAATACCAGAGACTCAAACATGAAATTAGGAGAATGTGGAATGTGGAACCTGAGATCATCCCAATTGTAGTAGGGGCAACAGGAGCGGTAAAGAAGTCCACAGTAGAGTTCCTGAACCAACTGCCCATAAATGTGACGTCTGGAGAAATTGTAAGGGAGATATTACGACACAGCACCTCCATCTTACGCCTAGTACTAGGCTGTACCTAGAAATTCCTAAGGGTTAAGGTTTAACCCCGGAAGCAAGAAACTCTCTCCATCTGGAGTAGAAGGGAAAAAACTAAAAAATCTATGTAGAATGTCAGTTTGGGCGAGTTTGGGGTTTGTACGCAAAAATGAATGTTAGAATTATTAATTTTTACATATATATTAATATTATTATTTAATATATTTCGTCGCTGGATTCAAATCACAGTTTAAAATTAGATGCTATTCAAACCGTAATCTAAAAAGCCGAATTATAGTGTCCTTCGAATTTGGGGATCATTCGTGATGAAATAATTTTTGTCATATCGTGATTCGATATTAACACTTACAAATAAGTGTTGTATTCCTCTACATTATGATGATTAATTTCAGCTATTGTGCAATTTTATGTAGACGGTTTGATCACGTAATATCGTCGTTTTTGGTGTATTATTTAAAAGAGGACCAAGATTATTGATATACACGAACATTTTCGGAAGCTGTTCATATATTTTTGAGTATTTATAGAGGAATTTTTATTAAAAATTAAATGCGTGAGTGAGTCAGTTATTATATAAAAAAAGAATGGATTAGGAGGGGAAGGTAAAAAGGAAAGAAACAAAAACACAAATGACAGTAGTAGTTGATAGGATGGGAGGAATGAGAGACATGGGAGGTGGTAATAATCGGGAAGCAGACGGAGAGTGTAGGGGGAAGAGAAGGGTCCTGTATTAGTATGAGGTGAAGGGGAAGGAAAAAGGAAAATAAGAATGACGGTAAATCGAAAGAAAATAACAAGGAGGAGAGAGAGAGAGAGAGAGAGAGAGAGAGGGGGTATAGCGAAAGGGAGAGGGGGAGGAGGAGAGGGAAGGAGAGGGTGGAGCGGAACTATTGTAAGGGATTGTACATGCAGCGGACAGTTTTTAGAGTGATGGCCCGACCTCTAGACCTGATTTGTTGCTGGAGAGAACTGTTTAGCTGGATTCTCCGTTCACATGGCCAAGTACACTGGAAATATTCTAAGTTTACTAGTGTTATTTAAATACACGTTAAATGGCGATATAATACGCAGACAGTTTACCGATCTCTTTTTGCATGTAATTAAAAATCAGACTATCTTACATTCATGTAACTTGACAAAATTATTATGAAAAGATGAGAGATTTTTATATGCCCACAACATGGCCAAAATATTCTTCCTTATCACGAAATTACATGACGAATCCGGGTAGTGTAATTTCTTATTATGGCCTCCATCATTTCAGTAAAAATGGAACGGGTTTCAAGTTCACTCGCTGATTTTAAAGCTAGCAGTGTCCTGGGATTTTCTTTGAAGACTAGATATTCCCATAAGAAAAAATCGCAGTGACTGAGGTCAGGTGATAGTTCACAAGTATCCTTCCTCTCCTCTTAACATTGTTGGTGCTTCCTTTTCTCATGATCTTTCCTGGAAAGATCACATATACTCTCTTTCTAAAACAGCTTCTAAGAGGTTTGGTGTGCTGTACCGGCTCCGCAGTTTCTTCACTCCCACTCAGTTGCTCTCTCTGTACAGAGGTCTTGTTCGCTCCTGTATGGAGTATGCTTTTCATGTGTGGAGTGGCTCAACCTATACAGTCCTACTTGACCGGATGGAATCAAAAGTTTTTCGTCCCCAATTCCCTGCCTCTTACTGGCTGTCTTCAATCCCTCTCTCTTCACCGCAATGTTGCCTCACAGATGCATGCCTCTTGCTTTAAGAAAAGCACGAAATACCAGACTTTCTACACATTCTCATTCATTTTCTGTCCAACTCTCTAATGCAAGAGTTAATTGATATTTTCAATCTTTCATCTACTCAACCGGTCAACTCTGGAACAATTTTCTTCACTCCATCTTTCCCCCTGTCTTTGATCTCCAGTCTTTCAAACGCAGAGTGTCCAGGCATCTCGAAAACCTTGGACCTTGATTTTGGCTTTCTTTTTCCTCTATGGGCGGAGAGGGGGCGCTTTTGAGGGCACTCACCCATGGCCTCCCCTTCCAGTATAAAAAAAAGTTTGATGCGAAACGTCCAAAACAACATTTGATGTACGAGGTCTTGGCCCACCTGCTGAAACCAAGCTTGGCGCCATATGAGGATATCTGAAATAACAGTCTTCAAAGAAAATCCCAAAGCATCGTACAGTAAGCTCTGAAACCAGCAAGTGAACACGAAACACTCACTACTTCTATTTAAACTAGTGGTTCCCAATGTGGGCGCCACCGCTCCTCATTACAAAATGTCTGGACTTTAATTTTAAGAAAAACTGTAAAATTGTTACCTTCTACAGGGTGGGCCGTAAGTTTCCATACATAGGAAAAATTAAACGTTTGTTTTTATGTTTCAGATACCCTAAGAATATGCGTGTAAGATCTTGTTTACTGATGAAGCAAATTTTTACGTCAATGGAGAGGTTAATCGGCAAAACATACGTTATTGGAGTAATGCTAACCCTAACTGGCTGAGTCCGACGAAGATGCAAGGTGCCGGTAAAGTGATGGTGTGGGCCGGGATATGGGGTGACAGAATTATTGGACCAATTTTTGTCAGTGGAAATCTTAATGCCGAAAGGTATCTTAACATGTTGCAAGAAGAGATTTTCCCATCCCTGCTAAACGAGGAAGGTAACTTCCCAGTTTACTTCCAGCAAGATGGAGCTCCACCTCATTATGGTCTTCACGTGCGTCGGTATTTGGATCAGCAGCAGTTTCCGGATGCTTGGATTGGTCGGCGTGGTCCTGTGGAGTGGCCTCCCAGATCCCCAGATCTCACCCCCCTTGATTTCTATCTTTGGGGGCACTTGAAGGCCATGGTGTATCAGGAAAAGATACGAGACATAAATCATCTAAAGGAACGTATCACCAACGCCATTACAAGCATAACGTCAACTGTGCTAATGCGTGTTCATCAACAGTGGGGAACACGTATTGAAATGTGTTTTCAAAACAATGGCAACCATGTAGAGCATATTATATAAATAAAAATGGTTGTCCATAAAAAAATGTTTATTTTTCCTATGTATGGAAACTTACGGCCCACCCTGTATTTAGTCCGGTTCACTATGTCAATAAAAACACTTTCGTTCAAAATTTATGGAGATTAGCAAACCAGTGCATTTTTGGAAAGCTTATGGCATCAGGAATCTGAAAATCAATGTTTACATTTGCGCAGATGCCTGCATAGCCGCCATTTTGGATTTTCTAAATGGCCGCCATAAAATAAGAATTTCCGAATATCTCAGCTTGTAATTGACATAGAAACTTCATTCTAAATGCTAATCCTATGTTTCCAGGCCCAAGGAATCCAAAGCTTCTGTCAAATTAGTGATTATGAACACCAAAAACCAAGAAAAGAAGAAGTTTGTGAAATTATGTTTGTATTTTCATGAAAAAATGCACACTCAAATTGTTGGTAGTGACAACAGCATACGTATAGACGTATTTCCTATCTCAGTTTGACACATCATTACACATCATCATCACTCTCAGTGTCATATTCAACATTACAGTCTGCATCGTTTTCGCATTCTGTGCCGCACAAGCATAGTTCTGTGCAAGGCAAGTTATTCCTTCTGCATGAACATCTCTGTGTAGAACAGTTGGTTTTGCAGTGGCATCTGACCAACTCGATGATGGCTTGCGGGGCAGGAGGAACCTTTGTGGTGACTGGCAGTATTTGGCCACTTTTGTCCTGATAGTAACCAAATTTCAGGGGGTCAAAAGGCTGTTGCTGCATAACATTGGCTTGGCACCATACTCGGCTTTGTAACCGCACACGCTGGATGTGTTCCTCAAGTGCACCGAGTGTAGGAGGTAAGTTGTTGCTTTCAGCTAGGTGTTTACAAAACAGATACCATCTTAGATCAGGGATACTTGCAATGTGAATACCCTTGGGACAGTAGCTTGAGCACACAAATTTGGCCAATACGTCTTTCACCTCCTGTGTTAGGTCACCTTTCTCCGGTAGTTTCATCAGTGCTCTGACTAAGTGCATGTCAGCTTTCATATACTGCTGAAACCATTTTGTTTTGCCTATTCCTGAGAATTTTCCAACATTGTCTGCTCCAGTGAATGCGTGGAATACAGGTAAAGCTTGCGCCTTTTCTTTGCCCAAAGCTCTCCAGATTGGCTCTATTTCGACTGTACCTGATACCATCAAAATAGATGTCTTTTTGCAGAGCTTGTCATAGTGTGCCACAGCCAGAACCAAGACGTCAGTATCAGGAGTGAAGAATACTAGCTGTGCATCAGGACACCGCTGTGATGCCTCCGCTGCCAGGCAGATCATCAATGTGTCAGCCTCCTCGTGATTGTTGTCTTCAAAGTGCATGTTTCTGTTGCTTCTGGTGTGACCTGATGCTGATGTGATGACTAACTGAGGTGAGTTTTTGTTGTAATCAAGGGTTGCTTTGGCGAGATAGTCTGTCAAATCTGCTTTCGTTTGATAGAAACCGTGCCAGTAGGATGTATTTGATGTTCGTATCATCTGCAACCTGATACTGTATAGGAGCTTTTCCTTGTCGTCGTCTCTCTCTAGTTTCCTCCTTTAGTGAGTCAGGTTTGTATGTATCGAAGACCAGGATGACCTCACTGAACCCTGCTGTCAAGCTCACGAGCCTGTCATTGAAACACTGGGCTAGATCTTTGACTGTGCTGATTGTCCCTGATTTCTTTGTCATCTTCTGGACAAGCACCATTCCATCAACAATGGCGATCTTTTGATTTGATGACGACGATGGAGATGATGATACAGGACCTCTGTCATCATCCTGCTCTTTGGCCGCTAGAGCTTCTGTCTGTTCCTGGGTTTCATCTGTTTTTGCCAGCTTCTCAAGGCTGTGTATCAGCTTGGACTTGTCAGTGCATGGCAGCATTGAGCCGTCTGGTGCAAATAGTGCTCTCGGAGTCAATGTGAACTCATAGTTGCCAACTGCATTCTTCTGATCGATGTCCCTGCTCGACCTGGTGAGAACCATCAGCCGACCATAGAGATCTTTGGTCTCTTTTAGGTCAACTGTCTGGTCACGGAACTTGAAAGTTTGTTTCTTGCTGCCAGACATGTACATCTTGTTGTTCTGCTTTTTGACTGGTGCCCAGAGACTAACATCTCCATTGATACGTTCAGTGACATAATCTTCATAAAGCTTCTGTCCGATGTCATCAATGTTCAAGATTTGTGGAACATACTCTTGTCGTACATATGCATGTGTGATGAAATTGTATAGCTGATCACCTTCAACAGCAAAGGGATTCCCGTGGCTCAGTATTGCAGCCTTGATTTTGTCAACAGCTTCATGTTCTTTCCTGACAGCACTGGGTCGTACATCATGGTGTTCCTCTGGCTTGTTTACTTGAAGCCCGAACTGTCCTTTAAACTCTGTTGAGAGGCACGACATCTCTGGAGAAGCCAAGAAGAACCGCTGCCTAGCATTCGCATTATTGGAAATGCCAATTAGGCCAGAATGAACCTTCATCATCTTGTTGAGATGTTCGCAGGCATGGTCTGCACCTATTGAGACGAACGGAATCTCACTCTTGGTGACAGATATGTTTCCATCTTGAAGTTCTCGCCATGTTGCTGGATGGCTTGTCTTCATTTCGTGCATGTCGGCGATGTACCTTGGCCAGAGGCGTTTGTATTTTATTCGATCCATTGCGAAAAACAGCTTGCTGAGTGCTTCTCCAGCCTCCAGATGGAGAACGAGATCAGCATTTCTGGATGCTTCAACAAAGAACAAGATGGTTTCAACCCGGTGGAGGTAATTCATCAATGACTTGAACATAGCGTTAGATGATTTCTGAGCTTCCCACTTCTTCAGCTGTTGAATGACATCTTCGTTGGTCAAGACTTGAAGCAGGTGAGTGTTAGCAATTCTGATGCATTCTGCTCCATCACTTGTCCCAGAAGCTGTGTTTGTGCAGGCTTCCTGCAATTCATTTGCTGGTTTCGAGCAGATTTCTTTTAGTTGTGGCATCTCTGTGAAGAACTGTTCTAGAGCAAGTTCATACAGAGCCATGTAAGTGTGGATGTGTGCACGGAGTGCTCTCTTGTAGTGGCCGCACTTGAGGATCTGTCTCGTTGTAGCAGGCCCATATACATCTGCCTCAATCCATGCATCATCTATGCCAGAATTTTCTATTGAGGCTCCGAGTGCCCTCAGTGCAGCCATCACAGCATGCAGCTCCCCAAGTCTCGGAACAACTTCTCTTTTCAAGTTAGGTCTTGCATCTAGCAACTGTACTGCCTTCTCGTACAGGGCCATGTCAAAGGTTATGACAGTTGGGTGGTTTTCACCAACTGCCAAGCTCTTCAACTGAGACGCTTGCAACATCACAGTCAGCATGGTAGACCACTCATGTGCGACCTCTGGAAGTAGAGGCAAGGCACCGACTTGAGTCAGTGACTGACTAGATGACACAAGTGATTTGTAGCCTGCCCAGCCTGGGATACTGCTTTGTGATTCACTGTCGGTTGATCTAGACAAAGCAGATGCAATCATCCAACCAAGATTGGTTAGTTCATAGGATTCAGCAACACCTGTGGAACACGCCTTGAATTCCTTTGCTCTCTTGACTGGCCCAGGTTTTGGTTTACTGCAAGGCTCGATGGGTACATGATAAGGGACAACCGACAGGTTTTTTGCCTCACTAACTTCCAAATTGGGTGCGATTGATTCTCCAGGCGCATCTGCCTTCTGATACACTGCGGTGATTGTGTCATGTGTGGTGCCTTTGCCATCTACAGTGTCCTCTGCAAAATCTGTATTATCAACAGCGAAGAAGACAAATGTACCTTTCTTGAGGAAAGGTGGTACATACAATCCATCAAATTGTTTTGTGTTTTCCACAACAGCATTGGCAATTGCTGTTTCTAGGAGCAAGGCACGGTGTAGTTCTGTACATGAAGGAGGTCTATCAGCGCCTTGTTCCTGGGTATCATGATGTAGAGTGAGTGCCAACCCTACAACCTGTGGGTTTTCTCGTGTGTGTGATGTCCGAAATGTGTCAGTGGCTTTCTTGGGCACGTGGTGCACTTGTCTCCTGGTCTTGAAAGCATACATGATATTCTGACTTATGGTCAATGCTGACCTGTCAACTGTCCTGCTCCTCATCTCCGTTTGCAGCTCCTCCTCAGATCCCACCAAAATCCACCGTATAAGGCTGTACAGCTCGGTCGGGACATCCTCTCTTGTGCTGGATACTGTAATTGTGTGTTTCCTTCTCCTCAGCGAAATTGGCAATGCTGTTGCGTATTAGCTTAGCTGTCTTGTATATCATCATTGTCTTGTCCATTTCACTTGTGGCATCTTGCATCAAGGAAGTGTAGACCATATCATCTTCGCAGGCTTCAGGACAGTAAACCACAGATGGTTTTCTTCTGTCTTTCTGCCTCACTGACTTCACACTTGGTAACTCTGCAAGAATTTTGTCCTTTAGCCACTCTCGTGTCAGTGTCGGAGTGTGCTTCTGTGCCTCATCACTACCACCAAGCATATATATGTAGGTTTTTTCGATGGCATCCATGGGTAGATGAGCTTTATTTTGGGTTTGATATTCAATGAGATTGATCAGCTCAATCAAGCATGGTACTTGCATTGGTAGGTCTGTCTTTGTAGACTTGGCCCGGTTGCTGCTGGCATCATCCCTCAGGACATGGAACACATATCGTGTCCAGCATGGTTTGTGGTATCATATCTATCGCATGGGCATCACTTGGTGAGAGTGCATTGCTTAGTCTTGTCATCAATACTGGATCTTGGGAAATATCCACAGCTCGTCTAAGTGCCTTCCCCGCGTTTTCAGTTCGTACGGTGAAGAGACGCTGGTGGTCATCTTCTTGACATAAGAAGCAGTGATCCCTTGTCAACGGTTCTGTCGCAGATCTAGTGAAAGGTGCTGAGGTGCCTGGGGTTGCTGATTGCTCCATTTCAGAGCTTGTTCTTTTATGCCCACGTTTTTTCACAGCATAGGTTCCTGTAGACATGGCATGCTGCAAGCGGTCTCTCGCTCGCTGTATGGATATTTGATTTGTGGCATCAGAATAACAACTGCGATGCCACATGGGTTTCCTTTCAATCAATATTTCTTTGGTAAAGTCTTTGAGGCGTCTTTGGATGTCAACATATTTTCCATCCTATAAGCTGGCTCTTTCTTCCACTACATCGAGTAGTTTCTGGTATGATTCTGTTCTGGGATATTGAACAAGTGTTCCTTTGCTGGCAGTGGACTCCTGACAAAGAATGCACTGCTTCCAGTCTACTGTGTCCATGGACGACTTGACCGAACTCAACTTGCTGGTTCCCGGATCTTCACTCATGATGACTCAGGCACTGAAAAGAAAGAGAGCCACCACTATATTAACCAACACCAAGATAATTGTGTACTAGTTGTGTTAACATAAATTTTTATCGTAGAAAATTAAATATTGCAACACTACTGCAAAAATACTGCAAAATTATTGAAGCATCAGGATTTATAAACACTTGCAACTGCCGCCAAAATGGCTGCCAAGCAGGCATCTGCGCAAGTGTAAACATTACTTTTCATATTCCTGATGCCATAAGCTTCTCAAAAATGTACCGGTTTGCTAATCTCCATAAAATTTGAACAAAAATACATAGTGAACCTGACTAATTAATAAATCACTCACTTATCCTGTTTTATTATTATCTTTACGAGGGGGCATCAGCAAATACTGATGGACATTGGGGGCGTTGACCTAAAAAAGGTTGGGAACCACTGATTTAAACGATGCAGGCCGTATTAAGAAATGACACTACCCGGATTTGTCAGGTAATTTCTGAAAGGGAAGGATATTTGTAACATATGTGCATGTAAAAATCTCTCCTCATTACATAATCTGGGCAAAGTTTCATGAACCGAAGTTAAATTATGGTTTTTAATTTATTTTTTAAAGTGCGCCTAAACTAAAGAATGAATATATATATATACGAGGGCCACTCAATATATTTTGCCCCACCTTTTTTTTTTTTCTTTCTAAGTTTTCTTGTAAGTTCCAGAAATTTTGTATACAAGTAGTTAAGTACCTTTTTTACAAGTTTTTATTTTTCCACATAGTCTCCATCCTTTTCTACGGCTTTCCTCCACCTCGAAACAAGGGCCTTTATTCCTTGCTGGTAAAACTCCGCTGAGTTCCGCTGTAGCCACCTCTTACCTCCTCAACAACCTCATCGTCACTCTGAAACTTTCTTCCACGAATAGCATCCTTCATTGGCCCAAACAAATGGAAGTCTGAAGGTGCCAGATCCGAGCTGTATGGAGGGTGGGGTAACACAGTCAAGCGCATTTTTTTGATGGCCTCTCTTGTTTGCAAACTATCGTGTGGTCTTGCGTTATCGTGCAAAAGAAGGACGTCTTCCAGTTTTCTCTCCGGTCGAACTAGCTTTATACATCTCTGGAGTCTCTGTAGGGTAGCAATATATGCCTCTGAGTTGATTGTTTGTCCTTTCTTCATAATGTCCACCAGAATCACCCCTTTCATGTCCCAGAAGATGGTGGCCATAACCTTTCCTGCAGAAGGAGCCATTTTGAACTTTTTCTTGCGTGGGGAGTCTGCGTGATTCCACTCCATGGATTAGCGTTTTGTTTCAGGTTCAAAGTGGTGTACCCAAGTCTCATCCCCAGTCACAATTTGTGAAAGAAAGTCATCCCCTTCTGTCTCGTATCGAACCAACGACTCAGAAGCAATTTCTTTTCTTTGAGCTTTGTCATCTTCAGTCATTTGGCGAGGAACAAACTGTGAACACACTTTTGAGTATCCCCAGTTGCTGAATTATCGTATTCACACTTCCTTCACTAATTCCTAGCTCCAGTGATATCTCCTTGTATGTGACGCGCCGATTTGATCGAATGATGCCGTTAGCATGTTGCACAGTGTGAGATGTCACAGCCGATGCCGGGCGACCGCTGCGTGGCTCATCATCGAGGCTGGCTCTCCCTCTCTTCGGTGATCTCACACGTTTAGACCAGCGTCCAACTGTGCTTCGATCAACAACAGCATTTCCGTAAACGTTTTGTAGACGCCATTTAGGAAACTGCGTTAACCATCCGTTTTATACAAGGGCGTTTAAAAGCGGTTTTATACAAATATAAAGAGAATTTGGTTTGGAAATATATAAAAATAAAAATAAAAATCGGAAAATAACAATGAAAATTAATGGAAATTTATAAAACTAAATATTAGAATATCAATTTTTTTAACAATATCAATAATTTGACCGTAAAACATACAACTGTTAATTGGACTACTGTTATTTATTTAAGTTGGTCATTAAAATATAGATTTTACTGAGCTCTCAGATTAATTACAAGATAACATATCATTTCATAGATAGTTACGATTAATTTATAAATTTACGAATAAAAAGTGTTAACTAATTTAAAATACACAAACGCACTTGTAGTTGAATATGAGAAAAAATTATGTTATACACCATACTGTATATTAAACCTTAAAAGTAATTATTATAGATGGATAATGCAGTGAAAAGAATTGAGGATCACCTGAAGATCAGGGTCCCCAGCCTTCTTTAGTTAGCTTTATAAAGCTAACTAACGAAAATATCACGACCTAACCTAACCAATCGTTAGGTCAACTGTACGCCCTTGATGATTGGTTAGGTTAGGTCGTGATATTTTCGTTAGTTAGCCTTATAAAGCTAACTAAAGAAGGCTGGGGGTTCTGATCTTCAGGTGATCCAGAATTGATAATTAAATATGAGAACTGAGACGAGTAATACAGTTTGTATATTTAACCGTACACTGTACATTTTGGGGAATTCCATGAACTCGAGTAGGATTATAATGACCTCTCAAAAGAGTGTGTATATAAACAACTAAATTGAGAGAGCTCATTTCACTCCATTAATAACAAATAAAACTTCCTGAAAGAATGTACTGAACTCTCTCTTCGAGTTAAAGCAACTCGTGAAATTACGACAGTCCACTCCTAATTCAACAAAAGCAACTCGCTGCTTGTGTGTATGGAGTTAATTTAATTGTAGTGCGTGTGGCGTTATCTATGGGAGGAAATGTCACTTAAATTCAGTTTCATTTTCGTTAACCGACTGTAATTTACACGCATATTATTTTCATATTAATCAAGAACAACATACTAACAGCAACCTCAATTTTAAGATTAAATACATCAGAAATAAATTTGCCTTACCTCGGTGGGTTTCGAACTGACGTCGTTGAAGATTATAAATTTGAGAGTCGCCACGTTACTCACTCGGCCACAAAACGTTAACATAAAGGGCTCCAATAAACCTTAGCCCCCCCCCCGCCCATGGCCTAAACCATTAGAGGTACAGTAAAACTAAACATACCTTACAAAAGAGAATTTAATCCTGCATTTAATGATAAACAATTAAAACTTGGTGTTCCTGCCATTGGCTTCCAAGACAGCCTGAATTCGCTTTGGGTAGCTTGCCAAAAGTGACGTAAATAGATCTTAATCGTTACGCAAATTTGCTAAACAGTTTCAATGTGTTGCGTCATTGTATCCTTCGAAAATCGATTTGCTGCAGGTTCTTGAAACAAGAGACATTCAACCTTGTCCTTTATAACTGATCCAATGTGTTCACAGGCATTCAGGTCAGGAGAATTTCCTGGCCATTCTTCATTTCCAAAGAAATCGATCTCATGGTTCCGCAACAACTGTTGAGTGGCTAATGCCTTAAAGCAGGGGACCTTATCGTGCAGAAGTGTGACCTGATCGACATCCATAACATTGTTTGGGTTTCTTAGAAAAGGAATGACATGCTGGGATAGAATAATATCACGAAAATACTGTCCATCCCAACTCTGACCATTTGGCTTCAGCACTCACATGAGCTTCTTTGCAGTGAACAAAACAAACACACCAACACAGTCTGGACTTTTTAATAATTCGCGATAATGTTCATTGTCATCGATTTCATCTGGTGTTGTGGTCCACACTCGATCATTTTGGTAGTTAGGCCAACGTGCTACGTAAACAAAAAATTCATCGGAGACAGCTAAATGCATGAAATCATCCACATCCCAATCTTCAAGATAATGGGCAAACCACATTCTGTCATCGATGTTAAGTTGAGTTTTTCTTGCCTTTGGAAGTTCATGCCAAGGCTTTAAACCTTGCCTATGACGGTACAGTCGAATGATCTCACCACTAACGATCTTTCCTTTCAACACTTCGATCTCTCTAGAAAGTTTAGCACAGCTGTTTTTCCGCTTACGCGTACCGCTTTCAATGATGTCCTTTGTTTCCTGAGAGAGTGGCAAATTTGGGCGCCCAGATTTGGTTGTATCCATTTCACATTCATCCAAAGTTTTATTCCATTTTCTTTTGACGAAGTCCTTACTTCTTCGCAACTTTTTGGCAACCCATGAACGTGTTATAAAGGTGGCTCCAGCATCACGAGCTTCCCGAAATGTTATTGCTCGTATGCGATCTATCACACGTTGCCTCTCCGAATCACCAATTAATTGAGAAGCCATTATATTATCACTTTATCAGTTAGAGTAATTTTAATACCTGCAATAAATAAAGAATTTTATATATTTTTATAATCACTAAAAACTATTTCGATATAAGTAAACATGTAAGCTGCAAATGGGGGGGGGGGCTAAGGTTTTTTGGAACCCCTTACAATAAGAGAGTTTTGTGTGTATACTCTTTCTCATTCATTTTAGTTTCTATACTTTAGCACGTTTACTTCCCATTGTGGTGGGGGGTAGCCAAATGCGGTGGGGTTAGGAGCCCCCAGCCTGGGATACGTTAGTCCCAGTCATTACGTGCGGCTGCCGCAACTTCGTGAAATTAAATTGTACGAACAACTTGCCAGCTCCGAAATTTGAACCAGTAACTCGAGAGTAACGAACCAATCAACCCGACCATCCGCTCTAACCACAACTACAGGGTGTTCGAAAAGTCCCGTCACGCCCTACAAAATGTACATATTGTAATACCAATTTTATTTTTGTGTGATTAATTGAATTTATATTGACTTTTTTTTCCAGGTATTAGAGTTGTGTGAACAATGGCAGACCATTTCACTTACACTCTGGAGGAAAGGATAGTGATGAGCATATGGGCTCATGAAAGGTCACATACTGGCAAAACGATGCATGATATTCAGAATGATTTCAACACAAGATTCAATAAGGCTGCACTACCAAACAAGACGGTATTACGCTGGGGGGAAATGCCGTTTAAAACTGGTTCCATCAAGGACAAACCACGGTCGGGAAGACCAACAACGCGAGCAGAACAATGTGAAGGTGTGATTGCATCAGTGGCTCGTTCACCAAAATAAATCACTTCGGAAACGACCACAAGAACTTGCAGTCCCCATGCCCACAATGAAAGATCACATGACAAAAGATCTCGGCATGATCTCGCCCGTCATTTGTTAATGAATTAAGCGATACAGACATGCAGAAACGATATGAAGCCTGTGAACGGTTTTTAACCATTTGTCCAACAATTTTTGCGCGTGGAACAGGGATTTTTTCTAACGAGTGTGCAATTTACCGTAGCGCCAAAATATAAGATGCTTACTTCTGGAGCAAGGAAAATCCACATTTCTTTGAGCAACTGGAATACCATCCACCGCACGTGATGATATGGGGTGCAGTGTCTGCCAGGAACTTGTTCGGTCCATATTTTTTTGAGGGTCCTCTCAACCAAACTGCCTACCTCAACATGTTACGGGACTGGTTTGTGCCTGAGCTCGAACGTTTAGGGCTGCTTTGTCGGGTGTGGTTTCAACAAGACGGGACTCCGGCTCATTTTGCCGTTAATATGAGGGAATTCCTCAACGAAGTGTTCAGAGACAAATGGATCGGCCGTGGCTCGCAACATTTACTGCCCTTCTTGAGTGGCCGCCCCGAAGTCCAGATCTGTTTTCATGTGACAATGCGTTATGGGGTTTCGTCAAGCAGAACGTATCCCGGGTGTGCTATCGCACAACAGAGGAACTGAAACACACTGTTCGAGACGCATTTGGTGCAATCACTCCAGCAATGCTGCATCGATTCTCACACTGCACATGGAGGCGCATAATCCTTTGTTACGAAAATGATGATGTGCACGCACGGATATTCTTGATTAGTAACTGTAATTAGTAACTGTATTTAATGTAATTAAAGTAATTGTTGCTAGTGACTTGTTTCTTAAATTACACCTACCACATATAAATACAATTAATCACACAAAAATAAAATTGGTATTACAATCTGTACATTTTGTAGGGAGTGACGGGACTTTTCAAACAACCTGTAGGTCACGAGACTCTTAACTATCTGAGTGAGCGTATTAAAACATTTGGATTGAATATTCTCTCAATCTGTTATCTTAAATTTGACTTTTACAATTGATTCTTACAATATTCATAACCAGACTTAGAATAATTATGCACTTAAAACTGGCTAAATATGCATGCAAATATGCAGTAAAAACTGAGAAAATATGCACTTAAATATGTATTTAAAAATAAGTATATAAATACTAGTAATAAAAACTTCTTATATTTATTTCTTCACCAAATAAAACGATAGAAAAGGACATTAAAAGGACAGTAAACTTCACAAAAAAATGATACAGGAAACTTTTTACATATTACATTTAATTACAACATATTGCTTTAAATGTTCAAATGTCATTCTACGCCTGTTATCAGCCAGAATATTTTTGTATTCAGAGAATATTCGTTCCACTTCGACAGTAACTATAGGAGCATATTCTAAAGCCATTATATCCTAAAGGTTGAGGTGTTCTAAACTTGAGTCAATTTGTGTATTGTTTGACAGTATTTCACTAATTTTTTTCATCATGCCATACCTTTTATTTTTTGAGAGCACAGCTTCTAGTTTACCATAGAACTCTTTGATTTCAAGACTTTTTAGTGAACTGCGAATTCCTTCAACTAATTCAATGCTATGCTTTAATGGCAATTCTTTTTCTTGCAGTTTTAAAATAGCTGCGCAAATACATCTGAAGTTGGTGGAAATGTAAATCAGATTCTCTCGAATACCTTCCTTTGTGAATGCAGTATTTGCATCTGTGATGCTGTGACCGCTCTCAGGATCAAATGTCTCCATCACACTCTTTACAATTTCAAAATAGTCCACATAATAGAATGCAGCTTCTAACCAGGTTCCCCACCGTGTTACTATTGGGGAAGGAGGAAACGGTGCACTTCCAGCAAGTTCTCTAAATTTTGCTTTGCAGTATGGTGCTTTTACAAAAACTGACTTAACGCTAGAAATTAATTCATTTACATCCTTGTACTTTGAACGAATATATTCTGCAACTCTGTGCAGTCCATGGGCTACACATGTCACATGTATCATTTTAGGATAAAGAACTTGAAGTCCTCTCATACACTTAGTCATATATGGAGCAGTACACACTAAAAGAACTGAATTATACTGAATACCAGAAGGCATTAATAGATTTAATGAATCATTGAAAAATGCAGCAATAGTTGCATGGTTTACCTTGTCCAACTCAGCAATTGTTAATAAATAAGATTGACCTCTGTCATATTCTGTTCCCAATAAACCAAATACAAAACTTGCAACACACCTCTGTTCTACATCTGTCGTTTCGTCAATAGCCACCCAGATCTTATTATTTCCAATTTTACTTCTAAGCGTTTCTAATTTATCCATGTACAGTTCCGAAACATAGTTCTTCCTTAATGTGGACTCATCTGGCAGATGCTCGTTTGTGTACTTTTCTAGAAAATTTTTAAACTCCTTATTTTGTAACTTTGCCAAAGGTATATCAGCAGATAAAAATGCATTGCACAAATCCATATTGAACTGCGAACGTTTTGGGACAGTTTTATTTGGTAAACAGTCAGCTAACATTTGTTGGCTTGGTTTGTGTCTTGTAGTATTCACTCTACCTATATGCTTAGCTGTTTCAAGGTGTTGTTTTACTTGGAACCTTTTACTGGCAGAAACTGCAACCTCACAATATTTGCAAAACAACACGTTCCCATCAGTCGTAAATGCATCAAACTCTTCAGCAAATATTTTAAGTATTGCACTTTTACTCCTCTTTTCTTTCGGCATCTTTGGAAATTCACCTCGTCCTTTCAGACACCAGCAGACAACTAAGAGAGAGAACGATTGATAAGTTATAATATAAGTTATAACTGGTCTGCTTATAACTTAAACGCGAAAACAGTATTGCCAAATTTCTGAAATACATTGTTGTCAAAGCTAAAATTACCTGAAAATGTAACCTTAAAAATAAAAATAAGGAAAATATGACTAATTGTCAGAAAATCAACGATATTTGCAAAAACACTTTAAAATGCCAAAAATATGCATTTGCATATGCAAGTATGCAAATGCATAATTATTCGAAGCCTGTTCATAACTGTTACAGAAATAATTGTTTAAAGCTCTTTGGTTGGGGTCTTTGCTTAATAATATTTATTTATGAAAATCTACATTATTATTATTATTATTATTATTATTATTATTATTATTATTAAATATATATTTTCAGCTTTTACAAAAAAAATTATATCGAACTTTTTAAATGCTTAAATTATATTTGAGATTTGAAAGAATTCGATGCACTTACAGTCGAGTGTAGATTAATTTTCCGAAGAGAGTAAATTGTTATCATTTGGAAGATTAATATCGTCTCTAAGTAAGTAAGGAAACTGACTTTCTTCTTATAGTAAATATACCCTCGCGGAAATTTACAGTGTAAATGACATTAATATGAAGACTTATCGGTATTCCTTTGTCGAGAGAGAATGATGATCTACAGATCTACAGAAGCTAAGGCTAACAAAGACCCTAAGATCCACTCTAAGGCTAGCCCGAGAGAAAGGAAAGAGTAGGGGGTTAAGAGAAGAGAAGAAGGGGTTAAATAAGGAGCAACACCTATCATTCGTGGGCTAACATTCATTCAGAAAAAGAGGAAAAAGGTCTCACCATCATCATCCGCCGGCCACTGCCGACAAGTCAGAAAAATAGTCGGAGAAAATAGGAGAGGGGTGAAAGATGAAAAGAAGTAAAATAAGAACGCTTACAAACCATGCAAACACAGTCTTAACTCACTGTCATACCATGCAAACTACAAACATGCAAGTAAAGAGAGTTACAGACATGCAAGAAAGGAGAAAAAAAAAAAAAAGTAGGTACAGTTAAACAAAAAGTGGGTTAGTTTACGCTACGAGCTACATCTACGTTCGTGTTAGTCTAATTTTTTTTTTTTTTTTTTTTTTTTTTTTTTTTTAAAATTGCTGGCATCACACGCTCGCATGTCACAAGCTGGCATTCATCGTCAACAGACTCATCCTCGAGCACCACCACCAGAGCTCCTGTTGTTAACTTTCTTTTTTAATTTTAAACAACGTTAATATTTTTAAAATGTCTGTCAAGACGGTTCTTAAACACATTAACGCTGGTAGAATGAACGACTGACGCGGGAAGATTATTCCATTTATCAATTACTTTAAACGTAAAGAAGTTTTTAGCGATATTAGTAATGAAACGTCTGCCACGCAACTTGAATCCGTTATTGCGAGTATTACTATTATCGAAAGTGAACAATTTGTCAAAATTTACGTTATCGATGTTATAAACGATTTTGAAAACTTCAATAAGCTCCCCCCTTAATCTCCTAGTTTCGAGTGAATACAAGTCTAACACTTTAATCCTATCTTCATAAGGCTTGTTGCGCAATGACGGAATAAGTTTCGTGGCACGACGCTGAACCCTTTCTAACCTATCAATATCCTCACGCAAGTACGGGCACCAAAACTGAACGGCATATTCTAAATGAGGCCTGACTAGGGACTTGTAAAGGGGCAATATAATATCCTTCGATTTAAATTCGAAATTACGCGCTATGAAGCCTAACATCCTATTCGCTTTTGCGCAAGACTCCAGGCACTGGTTCCTAACCTTTAAATCCTTAGATACGCGTACGCCTAAATCTACTTCCTCGTTAGCTAAGGCTAACAAAGACCCTAAGATCCACTCTAAGGTTAGCCCGAGAGAAAGAAGAAAGTAGGGAGTTAAAAGAAGAAAATAAGGGGTTAAGTAAGTAGCAAAACCTATCATTCGTGGGTTAACATTCATTCAGAAAGAGAGAGAGAAAAACTCACCATCACCATCCGCCGGCCACTGCCGACAAGTCGGAAAAATAGTCGAAGAGAATAGGAAAGGGATGAAGATGAAAAGAAGTAAAATAAGAACGTTTACAAACCACAAACACAGTCTTAACTCAAATAAACACTGTCATGCCATGCAAACTACAGACATGCAAGTAAAGAGAGGGATGAGGAAAAACAGAATTATGAAGAGTATAATAAAAAGTGGGTTAGTTTACGCTACAAGCTACATCTAAGTTCGTGTTAGTCTATTTTTTTTAATAATATAAATTTAAAGCTGGCATATCACACGCTGGCATGTCACAAGCTGGCATCAATCGTCAACAGACTCAAGCCTTGACTATCACCCCCAGAACTCCTGTTGCTAATTGTTTTATTATTTTAAACGACGTTAATATTTTTATAATGCCTATCTAAACGGTTCTTAAACATATTAACGCTGGTAGAGTTCACGACGGACGCGGGAAGATTATTCCATTTATCAATTATTTTAAATTAAACAATTTTTGGCGATGTTAGTAATAAAACATCTACACGTAATTTAAATCCGGTATTACGAGTATTGCTATTATCGAAAATGAACAATTTGTCAAAATTTACGTTATCGATTTTATTAACAATTTTGAAAACTTCAATAAGCTCCCCCCTTAATCTCCTAGTTTCGAGTGAATGCAAGTCTAACTCTTTAATTCTATCTTCGTAAGACTTGTTGCGTAGTGACGAAATTAGTTTCATGGCGCGTCGCTGAATCCTTTTCAACCAACCAATATCCTCACGGAAATTCGGGCACCAAAACTGAACGACATATTCTAAGTGAGGCCTGACTAGGGACTTGTAAAGGGGCAATATAATATTCTTCGATTTAAATTCGAAATTACGCGCTATGAACCCTAACATCCTATTAGCTTTTGAGCAAGACTCCAGGCACTGGTTCCTAACTTTTAAATCCTTAGATATGCGTACGCCTAAATCTACTTCCTCATCAACCCTCGCTAACTGTCTATCGCCCATCGTGTACGTGTAATTATTGTTACGAGAACCCATATGCAAAACTTTACATTTATCTACGTTAAATTGCATCTGCCACTTATCCGTCCACTCATAATCCTATTTACATCGTCTTGCAGCCTATTTCTGTCGTCCACATTAAGAACTTTACCGTCTATTTTAGTATCGTCCGCGAATTTTGACACGTTACTGGTCAATCCTACATCTATGTCGTTAATGTAGATTACAAATAACAGTGGTCCTAACACTGAACCCTGAGGGACACCGCTACCTACATCCAGCCACCCCGATTCCCTACCATTAACAACGACCCTTTTTGAATTATGTTTACTAACCGCAGCTACAAGTATCTCAAAATTACGCTTAGCATTCCGAACAGATCTTTTAACCTGACGTCTAAGCTCGAAATATCTATTAAACTTAGCTTCCGTGCCATTGCGCTTATTAAGTCTCTACGCTCTGTTACGCTCGTTTATGAACTCACCTATTTCCCTAGTCCACCACTTGGGCCTACCATTATTTCAAGAGAGCTTGGGCCTACGCAAAATAAACTCCCTTTCGATATTCAAAAACTTTCTTTAAACGCCTCCCAATGAAAATTTGCTTCATTACCCATAAATAAATTATCCCAGTCCACTACTCTCATCCTATCCGCAAAACTATCAAAATTAGCCCTACGAAAATCAGGGACTTCTATTACGTTACTATCCTTACTGTCTGTTATCAATAGCTTAAACCTAATAATTTGGTGACCACTACATCCTAAACTCTCACCTACTTCCAAACCTTCGACTATATTTTCGTCGTTCGTCAACACCAGGTCTAAAATATTGTCTCTGCGCGTTGGTTCGGTAACCATCTGTCGTAAAAAATTATCTTCCATGAACTCAATCAGTCTCAAACCCTCATCATTACCAGTAAAAATCTCGTAATTAACGTTAGGGCACTTAAAGTCTCCGACAACTATACTATCCCGATTATTAATAAAGTTACTAAGAAGTGTGTAAAATCTAGTATCGGTATCGAGGGGTTGAACGGGAGGTCTATAAACAACAACGAAATTAAAGCTAATACTACGCGCCCTAACTTCAACGCATATCGCATTAATTGGTGCCGGAAAATCTATCTTAACCTCGATAGCCCTAGGGAATTACAAATGTAAAAACACCACCACCAATCCTATGTAACCTATCATTAGTAAAAGTTTAAAACCCGCTATATCACGTTCCCCCAAATAAGTCCCGAGTCACGGTATTTAACCACGTTTCGGTTATAGCAATTATATGGTAGTTCCCGAAATAAATTATCGCCTTAAATTCGTTCAATTTATTTCTAATACTACGCGATGATGATGAAGAAAATCAGCATCTTATAATATCCTTCTTATTTATTTTTGGATGGCAAAGATACTATTTAAAGCAGTGTCAGCCGAATTTCCCCATGCATTGAAGGTTGAAGTGCATCAATTAAGGAAGAACAAGAGTACGATAGAGTTAATAAAACCTGTTTAGGATCACTTTAACATATTGCTTCCCAAAGTATTCGGGAAGCAATATGTTAAAGTGATCCCTCCTGGGAAGCAATATGTTAAAGTGATTGACACTGGGAAGCAATATGTTAAAAAGAGAAAGGTTGGTTGGTTAGAAAGAGGTTGGTAATCTTGGAGATAACTTACCGACCGTAAACAAAGCTATAAATGCCCTAACCGGACATTCTTTATATATTTAATGTTGGTTAACTGAATGCCCGGTTAGCTCAATTGAATGCCCGGTTAGGTCAACTGTACGCCCTTCATGATTGGTTAGGTTAAGTCGTGATATTTTCATTAGTTTTAACGAAAATATCACAACTTAACCTACCCAATCGTCAAGGGTGTACAGTTGACCTAACCGGGCATTTAGTTGACCTAACCGGGCATTCATTTAACTTACATTAAATATATAAAGGAAATGAAAGGATGCAAAAAGGAGCTACTTAACTCGTACTTGTGGCAAATGATGTGGCGTAACCGATTCTTCCGAAATCCATTTTTTACTTTGTGTGACCATATAGCGCAACAATTCTAATAAATTTACTTTCAATCTAATATCTTAACACGTTATGATTTACTTTTTATGCCTTTACTTTATTAAAGCGAACATTTTTTATCGTACTCCTTATCCTAAATATTGGGAAGCAATATGTTAAAGTGATTAACACTGGGAAGTAATATGTTAAAGTGATTAACACTGGGAAGCAATATGTTAAAGTGATTAACACTGGGAAGCAATATGTTAAAGTGATTAACACTGGGAAGCAATATGTTAAAGAGGGTTCCTGGGAAACAATATGTTAAGGTGATCCCCCTGTTTAGGAACAATATCGGATCACCTGAAGATCAGAGCCCCCAGCCTTCTTTAGTTAGCTTTATAAGGCTAACTAACTTAAAATATCACGACGTAACCTAACCAATCGTCAAGGGCGTAACAGTTGACCTAACGATTGGTTCGGTTAGGTCGTGATGTTAGCTTATAAGGCTAACTAAAGAAGGCTGGGGACCCGATCTTCAGGTGATCTGCTATATCTTTAAGTTTAAGCAGAACAGTAACAACAATAATAACGGCTCTTTTCCAAAATCTGGACCGTTCTTTATAACTAGAAAGCTATATTATTATTATGTGGTTTTGCATGCTGAGTTCAAAAAAGTTTTTTTTTTTTTTGAAGAAATGAAAAATAAAAAAGTTACAGCAATTTTTATTTACAATATTAGGTCGATATATGTAAATAATGGTAATAAATTTGCTGTAACTTTTTTATTTTTAATTTCTCCAAATAAAAAAAAAGAATAACTTTTTGAACTCAGCACGCAAAACCACATAATAATAGTGTAACTTCTAGTTATAAAGAATGGTCCGGATTTGGAAAAGAGCCATAATAATAATGTCAAAGATGAAGTACTAAACATGACAAACGAAACAATAAGTACGTGTCTATTGTGATTAATTACACGTTTGTACTTAAGTAGTATGGCCGCAAGATGGGAGAGTGCAGGAATGTTGCAATGCAGTTGCAAATGTTGATAAATGTTGCAAGATGTTGCAAAGGGTTTATGCAGCAAAGGGGGTGGGAGTTATGCAATGCAGGGTTGTGATGTGATGCAATGTGGGAGTGATAAAACATTAAAACCGATATTGCTTCATGTATCGGAAAATTTCTCAAGACACCTACCCAATATAAAGGGATACAAGTATTCATGTTGGAACAGCGCCGTACACGTTTCATTAGCTTATGGTGTGACTCACTCCTCCCGTCGAGCCGATCCGTTGCATGTGGCTCATAGCCATCTCAGAGCTTGAACCGACTGGACGTGCGCTCCTCGAATACGATGGAACTTCCTTTGAGCGGCATTCTCAACGCCGTGTACGACGTGTCCGTGACGAAGTCGCTGCTCGTGTTCAGGCGTAAAACCGGTGCCATTAATTATGTACTGGAAACGACTTGTAGACAAACAAACAAACGGGATGTTGTTTATTTAAGTGTTGAGGAGATGAATAGAATCTTCGTGGTAGTTGAGAAGTGAAGTGAGGATCGTTATAAAATTCCTGCAGGTGTAGGTACAAGAAGAGAGCAGATTAGTGACACTCCCTCACATGCAGTTGTTTGTACGTTGTGTATAAATAACAATCGGCCATGCACTGATATACGGCTGATGTGGAAGAATGCTTCTGATAATAACGCTCTTGTCCTTACGCGAAACCGATTCATCCTCGACAGAATGTTTGAAATCGTCGGATTCCGCAAGTTGAAGCCTATATTAGATGCGCGTGTTACGGATATGCTTTATTTTGATACGGTTCTTGAATACGTATGCACCGCTCTGCTCGATGGGTTTACCGAGTGTAGGACTGAACAAGGCGAGAATGGTCTAGAGCTGGATGCGTATTTAAAAGGTTTAGACTCTTTGAAATATCATGAACTTTGGTACAAAGCACTTGAGCGATACAGGGCTGAGCTCACCCACACCGTTCACCCTGAAGAACTATTTCTTTATATAATGAGCAGCTGTCGTAACGACTTAGAAGATTATTTCAACTGCCGCTATGCAGTGTGAAGAAGAGTTCACGATTGAAAAGCTCGGGTCGGTAGAAATAAACCATCGATTGGAAAGGAGTGTTTATAAACTTGTATTTAATAATGACGTTGTGGCTAACGATGACCTCTTTGTGCGTGCTTTTGATTGTATTCTAGACGTATTTAAAGATAACTTGCCAACCGGATGTAAAGTGGGCACAAAAGTAGTACTGAACGATATAAAGGCCATTTATATAGAGTATAGGTTTCCCTATAACTTGAGCTGTGAAAGAATATTAGGCCGCGTTTGCTGCGTAGTGCAAAGCAATAATGATGTGATTGTAGACTCGATTACGTGTGAGTTTAGTGTTTTGCGCAGTAGAACAAAGTGAATGTATTTTGATGAATTTTCAATATATTTAATTATTTAAAATAATTGTGTGTGTGTATATATATATATATATTTTTATTTTTTTCTCCTGTACTGCTATATTGATGGTATACTCCATCGTTTTGTATTTCTTATATTTTATTTTTTGATTTTGTACAGTAGAAGATAAAGTGTATGTATTTGTTTTCAATATATTTAATTATTTAACATAATTGTGTAAACATATTTCTCCTGTACTGTTATATTGATGGTTATATTTTTTATTTTTTATTTTTTTAATTATATACATATTCCTCGTTCATATTTCTTATACTATTATTAAAAAAAAAAAAATTTTTTATCATTCCATCGTTTGATTGTATATTTTCTATATATTTCTGGAAACAATTATAATTCGTCTAAATAAACAGAATGATGTAATGGTGTTTTATTTAATTCTTTTCGTTGTAAACGATATTATTATTTAATTATACCAAATGGCTGGTTACTCCTTCTAAACCGACTGACGGAATTCTAAGCCATCTGTCAATAATATATGCTTTAATTAAATAAATAGCGCAATCTGGCAACTCAACCTGTACAAGCCATTTACGCCTTCTAAGCCAGCTGGCGGATTAAGCCAACTGGCGGATTTACGCCTAATAAAACATCGGGCGCTCAGATGAAGTCTTAATATGCGCTTGGCTCCTGCCAGGCGAACACCTCTCTTCTTCTTCTTCTCCTCTCTTTCTCTTGGGGGATAACTCCGCCTCCAAGTTGCATAACCCTTGTTGCTCTTACAACATTCCCCCCTCCCCTTTGCATAAACCCCTCCCCTTCATTGCATAACCCCCTACCCACATGCATTGCATAACCCCACCCCTTTCTTGCATAAACCCTTTGCAACATTGATCAATAGTTGCAATTGCATTGCAACATTCCTGCACTCTCCCATTTTGCGCCCACACTATTTACTTATTATCTTTGTGATTTTTAGTTCATCTTTAAAATGATTATTATTATTATTATTATTATTTTTGGAGCAAGTGTAGTTTACGTCCCCTGTGGTGCCTAGTGCAGTTTACGTTCCCCTACATTATCCGGATCACCTGAAGATAAAGGCTCCCAGCCTTCTTTAGTTAGCTTTATAAGGCTAACTAACGAAAATATCACGACCTAACCTAACCAATCGTCAAGGGCGTACAGTTGACCTAACGAATGATTAGGTTAGGTGGTGATATTTTCGTTAGTTAGCCTTATAATGCTAACTAAAGAAGGATGGGGGCCCTGATCTTCAGGTGATCCAATAATTCTAATGCATTGTTTAACCATATGTATAAATGTAATCATAGTATCAAGTGGGATGGTTCTAAAGCGCTCGTTAAAAAAACAGATATAATTGAAAGAAATATTCTAGAATGCGCATTTATCCATTTTAAAAATAATTTCAACAACAGTGCGGGAATGTATAAAATTGACAATATCCTGTTAAAATTCCTTCTAGCTCTCATTAACTCTTGTTAATTATGTGCTAGTCTTTTTGTTTTTCCGTCCCGCTGAATATATTTTGGGCATCTCGCCTTCTCCCTTAATTCCCTGACGAGTTGTACTTCTGCGATCACTTTAACATATTGCTTCTCAGTGTATATCACTAACATATTGCTTCCCAATATTTAGGATAAGGAGTACGATAAAAAATGTTCGCTTTAATAAAGTAAAGGCATAAAAAGTAAATCATAACATGTTAAAATATTAGATTGAAAGTAAATTTATTAGAATTGTTGCGCTATATGGTCACACAATAGTCTGGTAGCACAGACCTTGATTTTACTGGAACCCTGCATTGTTTGTTATAAAGAAAATTTTTACATATTTTGAAAGCTTATACCACCCCATTTAAGAATCCATCGGGTGTACACCTGACCCCCGCTTGGCTTTTTCAATATGGCTGCCATTTTCCAAGATGGCCGGCGAAACTGAAAAATCCCATATCCTGGTCAATACTTGATGGATTTTGATGATCTTGGTGTCATTTCTAGGGTTTTTTAGGATGATGAGTCGATCTGGAGGGGTTGCAGATACTTTGGGAGTCGTTTTGACCCACATTCGTCAATACTCAAGGTCATTGGAGGTCAAACGCCCCCCGAGATAAGGAATATCCCATATCCCGGGCAGTCGTGGAGATATTTTGGTGATCTTACTGTCGTTTTTATGGTTTTGGGCGAGACTGAGTAGTTCTATAGGGTTTAAAATAGGGTTTAAACATTCCATCTGTACCACAAACAGAAGGCAGGAGGTCGCATCAAACATGATGGAGAAGATCGCCAATCACTTTATGATTCCCTTTCTAAGTGCATGGACCCAATGGATCCAGAGTCACATCCAGGAGGCAACTTATACAATATTCAGACAGGGCAACTTGCATCTCCAGATGCCAATGCCGATAGTCATCATGGCCACAAGGCTTTTATGGCACCATTTCCAAACATGTCATCACCTTTGCAAGTAAAACGAAACATATCAAGGTGGGTGCCCATTTGGTTATGGACCAAGAAGCGATTTATGCACGCGTCATCGGTTTGCCAATGAGCGAACGCGAACTTGACTTGACCCATGTATTCTCAACAGAGCTTGCGGCATACCCACCCGCACTGTTCCAACCAAGTGGCTTAATGAGAACTGCAGCTAAGTCCGCATTGAAGCAGAACTCGGGAGTGGAAACATCCTCTCGAACATGGGGTCAACCAACAGTTGTTATCAGGGATGTGTCAGCTGTTTTGTGGTCAGTCGACTGGCCTGCTAGTGGCACAGTTGCTACATTTATTCAAACCTTCAAAGCATGACTACCGAAACATCTTTCTCATGCATCTGTAGTACTAGCTTTTAGTCGCTACTATGATTTCTTTCCGAAATCAAGCACTCGGGCAATGAGAAGCAAGAGCAGCAGAGTTCACAAGCTGGACCTCAACACCCCATTGCCTACAAGAGACGCTGTTCTCACGTGCACCGCGAACAAGGAGCAACTAAACAGGCTGCTCTGTGAGCAAATCCTCGCTGACAGTGAGTATCTCGCAACTGTAACCCAAGACCATGAGCTAGTGCTTGCAGGATGGCAGACCATACCGACTTCCATTGTGCGAGGCAGGAGTCGAGCAGCATTGGAGCTCTCATCATTTCATGAAGAAGCTGACGTGATAATAACACAACACGCTATCGCACAAGCTGAGAAAGATTCTGATGCCCGCATCTCCATCATTTGTGATGACACAGACGTGTTTGACATGCTGACTCACTTCTATGAATTTAAGAAACTAGGCTGTCCCATGATTATGGAGTCTCCAGTGCGTGGCAGAAAATCAGTGGACATCCGAGCAACTGTAACCCAGCACAAAGACATCATCCCACAAATCCTCAAACTACACGCTTTGAGTGGTTGTAACACAGTTGCAGCAATACATGGCATCGGCAAAGCCACTGCCATTGCCACAGCAAAGAAGGGTCGGAAGCTAGACAAACTGGGGTCCCTTGATGCATGCTTTGACCATATCGAGAAAGAGGCAACAGCGTTCATTGTTGCATGCTATGGGGATAAGAAGTCCTCATCTCTTACTGAGTGTCGTTAGCGAGTATGGGCTCAGAGGACAGGGAAGTCGGGAAATGCTGCATCCAAACTATGTTCTCTACCACCAACAACTGAAGCTTTCCATCAAAATGTGCTCAGAGCCCACTACACTGTGGCGAACTGATCGATGCACTAAAGTGTGACCCACCACCGCTTGATCCTGTGCATTATGGGTGGGAGAGAGACGAAACAAACAGAGTTCTCATCCCAAAAACAGTTGGTGAAGGAGTATGCCTAGCACCAGATGAAGTTCTAAAGCTAATCAGATGTGGGTGTGAATCACAATCAGCATGCACGGGGAGTCGCTGCGGCTGCATGGGACGCGGAATCCCTTGTACAATGTTCTGTGCATGGGCAGCGGCTTGGATTGCAACAATCCATTGACCCAAAACGCAAACGAAGAGCAAATAAATGGTTACCTAATGTGAATAACTGCATCAAAGTTGTCAATGCTAATCCCCCAGCTAGGTGTGAGCTTTGTTTTGCTTACGAGGTCATATCTTGTAGCTTTGCAACCTTCCATAGAATGCATGTGCCCTGCACTTCAGCATAAATTGTGGTTTATATCCGAATATCCATATCCATATAATGTGGGTTATGTCATTTAAGCATTATGATCTGGTTTTATCTGCAGAAAAGATGTTAAGTGCTCAGCAGTTAGCTAGATTGTAGAAATTGTCATTGAAATAAAACAAATGCAGTGATGTCAACTGTGGCATTAGCATATTTCAAGGCCAAACTTTAACCTCAAATGACCTTGACTTGACCCATGGAGTTGGAAAATGATATCCTACTGTTATCATGTGCCTATAAAACTACTCAGTTTCGCCCAAAACCATAAAAACGACAGTAAGATCACCAAAATATCTCCACGACTGCCCGGGATATGGGATATTCCTTATCTCGGGGGGCGTTTGACCTCCAATGGCCTTGAGTATTGACGAATGTGGGCCACAAAGACTCCCAAAGTATCTGCAACCCCTCCAGATCGACTCATCATCTTAAAAACCCCTAGAAATGACACCAAGATCATCAAAATCCATCAAGTATTGACCAGGATATGGGATTTTTCAGTTTCGCCGGCCATCTTGGAAAATTGCGGCCATATTGAAAAAGCCAAGCAGGGGTCAGGTGTACACCCGATGGATTCTTGAATGGGGTGGTGTAAGCTTTCAAAATATGTCAAGATTTGCTTTATAAACAATGCAGGGTTCCCACCCCGTGCAACCGGACTACAAAGTAAAAAATGGATTTCGGAAGAATCGGTCACGCCACACATCATTTGCCACAAGTACGAGTTGAGTAGCTCCTTTTTACATCCTTTCATTTCCTTTATATATTTAATGTAGGTTAAATGAATGCCCGGTTAGGTCAACTGAATGCCCGGCTAGGTCAACTGTACGCCCTTGACGATTGGTTAGGTTAAGTTGTGATATTTTCGTTAAAACTAACGAAAATATCACGACTTAACCTAACCAATCATCAAGGGCGTACAGTTGACCTAACCGGGCATTCAGTTGACCTAACCAGGCATTCAGTTAACCTACATTAAATATATAAAGAATGCCCGGTTAGGGCATTTATAGCTTTGTTTACGGTCGGTAGATTATCTCCAAGATTACCAACCTCTTTCTAACCAACCAACCTTTCTCTTTTTAACATATTGCTTCTCAGGAGGGATCACTTTAACATATTGCTTCCCGAATGCTTTGGGAAGCAATATGTTAAAGTGATCCTACTTCTGAATACACGAAAGGACTTGGAATCATTTTTTTTCCTTGTGGGTTTGCATCATTCATTCATTTCACGCGTTTAATTGTGAAATTCATGTCACATATATATATATATATAAATTGACGATTGGTTAGGTTAAGTCGTAATATTTTCGTTAGTTTGAACATTTTATTTGATGGATTCATTTAAAAAAATGTCTCCTAAAGATCCTAGTGTAGTTTACGTTCCCCAACTTTGACCTAGTGTAGTTTGTGTCCCCTTTTGCTCCAGGGGGACGTAAACTATACTTGCTCCTTATTTTTTTTCAACTTTTTTTTATTTTTATATATTTCCAAACCAAATTATCTTTATATTTGTTTTATTTTCTATTTTCAGTCTACCTTAATCCATTTTCCTCATCTCTCTTCCTCACTTCCAGTCCTTCTTCTTGCCTTTTAAATTCGCTTCTTTGTCTAACTTTCTTCCCTTCTTCACTCGCGTTAACTTCTACAGCCTACGCTTATCCAATCTTCTTCTAAGTATAAATACTTTAGGTACTTACGTATTATCGGGACTACCAAACTGTTTATTATGTAATTTTGCTCTCGTCAGTTTCGTTTAAACTAACGAAAATATCACAACTTAACCTAACCAATCATCAAGGGCGTACAGTTGACCTAACCGGGCATTCAGTTGACCTAACCTGGCATTCAATTAACCTAACCGGTTAATATTGGTTATTTCACCTAAATATCTTCTGATCTTTTCATATTAGCCACTCACTGTCACATTTCGGGCAAGTTAAGGATGAGAGAATAACGCCGTAATTGATAAAAACATCCAGTGTCAACATTCGTGTCAACTGAATGCCCGGTTTGGTCAACTGTACGCCCTTGATGATTGGTTAGGTTAAGTTGTGATATTTTCGTTAGTTTAAACGAAAATGACGAGAGCAAAATTATATAATAAACAGTTTGGTAGTCCCGATAATACTGTAAGTACCCTACTTTATTTAAATTTATGTTAAAAATCCATATTATGTTAACAGAAGCAAAGAGTTTAATCTTGTTAGTAATTCTGTAGAAATTTAGTGAGTGAAGATTGGAACGTTCGGTACTTGTAGCTTGTCATATATGTAATTACTGTTCACAGACAGGTATTGTAAAATAGTTTATGACTTCTACAGTATAATTCCGTAAGACTAATATAATTTACTAAATTATTAAATATAAAAGTTTGAAATAAAATTAGTTAAAATTTACGAGACACTTTGGATCACCTGAAGATGAGGACCCCCAGCCTTCTTTAGTTAGCCTTATAAGCAGGGTTTCGGAGCCGGTAAAAAAACTTCTGGCTCCGACTCCGGCTCCGGAGCAGAAATTTTTTAGTCTGGCTCCGGCTCTGGCTCCGGCTCTGGCTCCGGCTCTTTTATAGTAAATTCTGTTAATTATAAAATAAATATCTAGATTTATATAACTAATTGTCCAATTTAAAATATTGCACAAAAATATTTTATTATTAAATCACTTTAATACTCAAAATTTAAATTTCTTATGATTTTAAATTAGGCAAATATAATGATAGAATGAAGTTATTTAAATAACTAAAGGAAAATGATGCAAACTAAATGATATTAAATATTTATTAACAATGGTAGCTTATATAAATTAGAGAAACTTGCCTCCTAATTAGTTCAAAGTTCAAACTTAAGAATTCTCGTATGGAAAATAGTAACAATCAAACTTTCTGAGATAATATATGCACTTTTTTTAAGTGTTGAAACTTGAAAGCTTCATGAAAGCCAACTTGGCTTGAAAAAGAGCTGAATATTTCAAAAAATTCAGTTTTTAAATTTTTAATAGGTTATATTATTTACTTAAAAAGAGATTTTCTTTTAGTCAAAAAGTTTTGTAATTTAATTAACAAAAGCAATTCAACTAAAAGTCAAAAGTTAAAACTACTAATACATATTATAAAAGAAAATTTACAAAATCATTTACCCTACGCTTATAAAATCAATACTACTCCTTGGATTAACAAATGAAAACTAATGCAAAATTTTTTTTATTCTAGCTAAGGTATAATCAAACTAATTTTAAACATAAAATCAAGATATTCTTCTTGTAAATCTGTTTCCTTAAAATAATTGAAAATGAAAATTACTAAGTTTATTTATAATTTTTTTTTTTAAAACAAGATGGCCTCAATTATATTTTTTTTAAGTGTAACCTTAAATCAGACTTTATCTTTAAAGTTCAAACTACATATTAAAAAATTAAAAAGTTTGCAAATTCAATGATACATTTACAATATCATAAATCATAATACTCCTTGTATTAAAAAATGAAAGCAAAATAATAACTTTTGCAGAAATTTTTACTAATGTAGCTAAGGTAGGAAACTAATTTTTAAACATAAAATCAAGATATTCTCCTTGTAAATCTGTTTCCATAAAAAAAATTATGAATTAAAATTATTTATCTAAGTTTACTTATAAACATTTGTTCTTAAAAATAACATAGCCTCAGCAATATCTTCTTTCATACGTGCCCTTAAATCAGATTTTAAAATTTTCAGTGCTGAAAATAGCCGTTCAACACTGACTTGTGTTGAAGGCATAGCTACTAGAAGATTTGCAACATCTCTTATAACTTTAGGATACCTTTCTATTACTTGTTCAAAAGACAGTTTTGACGAACGGTCAAATTTTTCAATCTCAGGAAAAGATTCCTCAACTTGCAATTTGAGGGTACACATTGGACTGAGAGGTGATATTAGTTCACTTTCTAAACGAGGACGTTTTGATTTCTTACCATGTTGAATATTAATAATTTTTTCAAAATCAAACTCGCTGACATCAGAAGTGGTGGAAGGAGATGATGAATTTGATGATGATGCAATAATCTCGGTTCCACATTCCTCTCTTAATAGAGAGACTTTATTTGAAAGGTCTAGGTTACTTTTCATTCTGATTGCTATATTGCATAGGGCATCCTTGGCTTTAACTACCTGTTCAGATGTTAATAAGCATCTATATCTAGGATCTATATAAACAGCAGCAAGCAATACTTCATTATCAAGTAAAATATTTTCTCTCCTTTCCATGGAACTTTTAATGTCATCAGCTATGGTGCCTTCTATCTTGGAAAGAAAATACATCAAAGATTTCCACTCTTTCAAAAATTGACCGGGAGTCAAATCTTCACTTTGAATTTTTTTTGTTACTATATATGGCTGGTACAGTACTCTTTCCAATCTTCTTACTTGTTCCCACATTATTTCTGAAAGATTCACATTTGAATTTGCCATGTCCAAGAGTACAGGTTTTAATTCTAATAAGCGCTCTATCATTAAATAAGTGCTGCCCCATCGAGTAGGTTGATCTAAAATAGCAACCTTGCCTGCACGTCTTTTAATTATTTCTTCCACTTTTGGGTTTCTTGCTGCTACTACAACCTGTCTCAACTTACCTATGAGAGAGGTAGCATGTTTATCTCTCAATCCATCGCAAATAGCAAGTTGCAAGGTATGTGCACCACAACGCATGTGGTTGATTCTGGAGAAGTGTGAAATTTCAGATACAATACTGTCAATTTCTTCTACACAAGATGCCACTTCCTGAGTGTCTGTTGAATCATCATCATGTTCACCAAATGTTTGTATATCATCTTCTGAAGTTGCCTCTTGATTATCATTCAACTTCTCAACAGTTTTAATCATATTTGATGCATTATCACTGACAATGCAGAGCACAAATTCTTTCGGTATGCCGTACTCTTCCAGAGTTCTCATAATTAGATCATGCAGGTAGTCACTAGTTTGCTGAGCATGTGTATCTTTTACTGCTATAGTGCGGGTGAGGATTTTATTATCATCATCAATAAATCGGACATTGATGGCAAAATAATGTGTCCGTATTCGTGTGCAACCATCAACTTTTAAATATATGAAGCGCCCTTTTAATTGCTCTTTGAGAGCAAATTTTTCTTCTTTTGATTTTTCTATCACTAAATGACGGATATTGTCTTTATCTAAACTAATCTTGAATTTCTGAGCCATTTCTTCTAGTAGACTGCGCATAGCTGGCTTTTCAAACATAGATAGAGGCATAGAATCTTTAACAACTAACTCAATTATGCTATTTTTAAAATTATCTGTAGTCATTGAGATAGTGACTTTTTGAGACATCAAAAATTTAGTAATGTTTGTGGTTTGCTGTTTGTTTTTGAACTGGCAGAAGTACTGGGTCTTGAAAGCTCAAGCATTTGCTTCTTTTCTTCCATCATTTTTGATATTTCAGGATGTAATCGACTCAAGTGTCTTTTCAAATTATATGCTCTTGAGGAGACATCAGGCTTTTTGCTTTGAGGCTTGGTAATTTTAGTTCCACACGTTGAAATATTTCCCGAAGCATCAGAAACTTCACAAATACAAACATAGTGTTTCTTATCTGAACTTTCAGTAAAATACTTGAATATATCAGACTTCTTTATTGAATCTCTATCTATTATGAAGGGTCATGGACTGATAATTATAATTAAAGAATCAAGTACAAATTACAAAGAATCTGAAAAAAAAGAAATTTAGCAATACAAGATAATTGACCTAAAAATAAAAATAGTTCAATCCAAGTCAGAAGGACCAACCTTACTAGGTATGTATCTAGGTAGTTACCTACTTAGATAAATAGTTAGTACCTACCTACCTAAGGTCTCCACCGCCATAAAAAAAATTTTACCTATATAATTAAGTGTTGTTAAGACAAATCTTCCCAAATATTTAATGGTTAAAAAATGGAAATTTGCAGATTATTCCTGCAACTCCCACACCTCCATAAAATCCAAGAATCCTATGGTACCATTTTTCGTAATATATTACAAGAATTATAATTTGCAACTAAACCTATATTTAACAAATAACAATTTAGGTAGCAATATATCGCCCGGAGCCAGACCATGGAGCCGTATTTTCAAGGTTTCTGGCTCCGGCTCCGGCTCCAGGTAAGCAAAATTCACTGGCTCCACCGACTCCGGCTCCGGCTCCGACTCCGGCTCCGAAACCCTGCTTATAAGGCTAACTAACGAAAATATCGTGACTTAACCTAATCAATCGTCAAGGACGTACAGTTGACCTACCGATTGGTTAGGTTAAGTCCTGATATTTCCGTTAGTTAGCCTTATAAGGCTAACTAACGAAGGCTGGGAGCCTTGATCTTCAGGTGATCCGACACTTTTTGCCGTCTAGAATATTTATTAGATTTCTAATATTATTATTGTTATTGGAAACTAATACATTTTCTGGTCACGATCACACGTATAAACTAATCATTATTATATTTTTCAATAAAATACATTCTGACAAAATTCTTTATAATTGAACGCACTTTCACGTATTACACTGTAATTTTAACAATATACATTGTAGCCTACAAGCAAAAAATGGAGCAATAATTAATTAATTGCATTTCACCCATTCACAGTTTTCAAACAGAGATTATATATGTGTATATGAGGATAAAATCACAATAAGAAATAGACTTATTTGACCACACTATTTCGGCCTATTCTAAGGTCTTGATCGGGTGAACGTTAATTAACTGAAGAAAAATCTAAATGAGCGCATGCGCAAGAACAGCCAAAATTACATCGCAAACTTTAATTGAAATGGTTTACAGTACTAAACAATTAGTACAACTGACTTATTTTAATATTATATGTAGCGAACTAAGTTACAATGAGTAAAATATAGTTAATACGTATTTTATAAAAATATTACGTACGAAGTAAAAGTCATTATGTATAAGTACATTTGAGTCACTTATCTTAGTTCTCTGTACGTGCTATTAAATGAGTCACAACTACAGTAGACGACCGATTCTATGCGGGATACGTTTCTGGAGACTCCGCGTACATTTCGACCGCTTAGAATTTTGTTGACATTATTATTATTATTGGGAAAAATTAAGTACGTACGTTCCAAGACGATGAATTTTGTATAAAATAATAACAAGATAAAAATAACCCAAATTCTTTCCTTTTTATCAAAAGTTTTGTACATTTGAATATAAATAACGAAAACGAGAGATGACAACAAACTTTTACTAAACTAAACTGAACCGAACGAGTTTGCGATTTTCTTCTGGCGAGACCGAGACTCGACGAGTCGACGTCTTTCAGATAAACTTTATGAGCTTTCTTCGCGTGAAGGACAGCCTCTGATGCTCGTTCCAAATTGGGGTCACTGTCAACAATTTCAAGGCCTGAGTTCATGAACTTCTTCATTGCTTACAAGTGCATCTCGGTTAGAGGCGTTGCTACGCCGTCGTCATCGTATCTCTCGGCTTGTGCAGTAGCTTCCGTCATCTGATTGGTTGCGCAACGCAATGAGTGAGGTTGAATTTCCGTACTGCGCGCCAAACCGCGTAGATTTGAAATTTTACCGTTTAGAATATTTTAATGGTTTCATTTTTATGATAGAACCAGACCGCGTAAAATACTTGCGCGTAGAATCAATCGGTCGTCTACTCTATTTATTTTTTAGTAAATCGATCAAAATATACAAAACTAATTCTTATTCCTCACTTTTCTCGAGCGTGAAGCGAAAAATAAAAAATAATCCTTTATTCTGTAATAATTTTAATCCTGGCCCTTTTCACGGACCTTCTTCCTCAAAGTAACTTTTAATAAAACGTTTCGCCTTTAAAATAAAATATTGAGAGAGAGAGAGAGAGAGAGAGAGAGAGAGAGAGAGAGAGAGAGAGAGAGAGGAACAAAATATTTGATGTTAAGTCAAAAGCCAAGAAAGAATTTCAGGGATTTTATTTTAGAATTATTTTATTTTATTTTATTTTTTTAAGGTTTGTTTTCATTTGTAGTTTCGAATTTTAATTTTATAAAGTCGTTGCCGAAATGTTTTTAGAAACAGATTTTTTTCGTGTGAGGTGAATCACATCAAATTATACTTCGTGTGAATAGACTGTACTGCAGTATGAACGTATTTTTGGCTTTTCGTCAGTTGCATATACAGTATATGTAAAATGTTTGCACACACACACACACACACACACACACACACACACACACACACACACACACTTTATTTTTCAATACAATAATAAACGGTGGATTGACTGGCGTGAAGCGCTATTATTATTATTATTATCATCCTTCCACTTTGAGTGTCCTTCGCCAAAAGAAGAAAACTGTTCATATACATTAATTTGCAACTCTGAGAGACTGCAGTCAGTTGAAAAATGACTTTGGAAGTGATTCCATAGAGCAGCTGTTCAAGGTAGGAAGATTGCTGAAAAGCGGAAGATTTGCATTGTGGACCTCGCATTATACCCACCGTCTCTTGTGGATTTTGAAAATATACAAAAATGCGTGATATTATGAACTGAAGCTCTTCGAAGCAGTGGTGAATGAAATTTTATGAAAGAGTGAAGGGAATAAAATATCTCGTCTTAAGTATGAGGGTACAAGTTTGTCATAGTTTCAGTATCGATTCTTCTAATTGCTCTGTTTTAGATAGCATTGAGATGTTAGAGTGCAGCTTCAATACACTTTCACCATACGTGCGAGCAATATTCAATATGAGATTGACTATGAAATCACAAATGGCTTATGTAAATAAGAGTTAAAGCTTAGATGTACACACAATTTCGGAATTTTTGGCGGCTGGTTTAGCTAATATATACATATATATTTTTATATATATATATCTGAAACATTGAAAGCTCAATATGAATCAGTTTTCAGTACCCCAAAAAGTGACAAAGCGATACCTGACATAGATGCATTCTTTGAAGAGGAATTGCAGAGAGAGCATATAACTATAACAGACTTTGATTTTACCCCAGAGATGTAGCGAGAGCTATAGGTCAAATGAAACCACATTCAGCTGCAGGTCCGGAAAATTGGAACGCATTATTGGTTAAAAACTAAAAATGAAATAGCTACACCTTTATACTGAATATGGAGAAGATCCCTAGAAACTGGGGAAATACCGAGCATCTTGAAAAGAGCAAACATTGTCCCTATATATAAAGGAGGGGACAGATCTCAAGCAAAGAACTATAGACCAGTGTCACTGACGTCCCACCTCACCAAAGTATTTGAGAGAATAGTTAGAGAGAAAATTTATTTCCTGGAGACACGGGAAAGATTCAACGAAAATCAGCATGGATTCCGATCAGGTAGACCATGCCTATCACAACTAATAGAACGCTACAATAATATCCTAGATGCATTGGAAGGCAATGACAACTACGATGTTATATACACAGATTTTGCTAAAGCTTACGACAAATGTGATCATGGTATAATAGCACATAAAATGAAATATATGGGAATAACAGGCAAAGTGGGAAAATGGATCTACAACTTCCTCAGAGAACGTCTGCAGGTCGTTAAAATTCAAGGTATATCATCATCAGAATCGAAAGTACGCAGCTCAGTACCACAAGGGGCAGTACTGGCCCTACTCCTGTTCATTATCATGCTAACAGACATAAAGTAGACAGCGGAGTAAACAGCAACAGTATAGTAACATCCTTTGCAGACGATACAAAGATCAGCAGAAAAATCAGCGATGTACATGAAGTGGAGGCCTTGCAGAGAGAGACAAACAAAATATACAAATGGTCAGAAGACAACAACATGACTTTTAACACTGAGAAATTTCAGCTTTTGAGATATGGTAGAAAAGAGGAACTTAAACAGACTGCATATTATGCTCTAGATAGACAGAAAATTCAGAGGAGCTACAAAGCGATCGATCTGGGGGTAATAATGACCGATGATGCGAAATTCGAAACACAAAATCAGATAGCGATAAATAAAGCAAAAAGAGTTGCGGGACAAGTACTAAGAACGTTCAAGAGAAGGGACAAGACAGTAATGATTCCCTGCTAAAAACACTGATTATACTAAAACTTGAATACTGCTCAGTTTTGACGTCCCCATATAAAAAGGAAGAAACTAATAAACTAGAAGAAAGCAAAGGCATTTCACAGCCAAGATTGATGGCTGCAAAGAACTCAACTACTGGGAAAGACTACATAAACTAAATCTGTACTCCCTGGAAAGAAGAAAAGAGCGGTACACCATAATCTACATATGGAAAATGATCGAAAAACTGGTACCAAACCTAAAACTAAACCCAATTACCATTCAAACAACACTGGAAAATACGAAAGGCAGAATGTGTAGTGTTCCCAAATTAAAGGCCCGACAAGTGACCTCCTCAACTCAGAAGGAAAATAGCTTGGTTGTCACGGGGCCAAGACTTTTCAACCAGCCTCCAAAGGACCTCAGAAACGTAACGGGATCAAAGTTGAAGTCTTCAAGAGAAGACTGGATGCCTGGCTCAGGACGGTACCAGATGAGTCGAGCGTGCCTGGCTATAGTGAAGAGAGCAAGAAAACAACTCGCTCCTCCACCAAGCCAGACCTAGAGGCGGGGCCACCAGCTTGACCTCCGTGTGAAGAGAGACCAACGCACGAAACAACATAAGGTTCATAAGGTGTGTATATATATATATATATATATATATATATATATATATATATATATATATATATATATATAGATAGAGAGAGAGAGAGAGAGAGGAGGGGCGACAAACTTGACCTTCGCGAAATGAGAAATCATCGCGCGGAACCTTTGTAAGGTTGTAAGGTATATATATATCAGTGGCGTGTAGTCAGGGTAAGCGGGGCATGCGCCGCCTACCCAGTTAAAGTCAAATTACAAAAAGTCAGTATATTACTACAGTAATCGAAAACTAATATAAAGTTATGATGCTTGTATAATGTATATATATATTTTTTTTCTTTGCAGCTACCCTTACCCTGTGGACACACCCACCACACGCCACTGATATACTGTGTATATATATATATAACCTTGGGTTTGCTTCCGCCCGAATTGGTTATTCTGACGAAGGTCAAGCTTGTCACTCCACCTTAGACCTACAGTTTAACGTGGAATCCGAACCACGCCCCACCAGCAGCCCAGCGTCTTAACCACTAGTCTACCCAGGGTACCCATTTATCTACCAACCAATTTCCTTGTGTGGAAGTATGAACAGGTGGGTTTTGCTGCGCGCCGCATGACCTCACCAGGTCTCGATCCCGGGACCGATGGATTTGTAGTCAGCGATGCTAATCAGTGCACCACGCATATATATATATATATAAAGGATTAGAGCTAAGGATGTACACAAACGCAGTAATGAACTAATAAACATTATGTTCAAAATGCCCTTGCAGACCCTCTCAGCTAAGAGAAATCTAATTCCCCTACTCGATACCCAATAACCGTCTCTTGTCAAAGTTTAATGAGCCCTGAAGGACGAAATTGCCTTTAATTAATTAGATAAAACGACCTTACGGCCTCCTCGACTTGTTGAAGCTCCGAAAAAATAGAAAAAAGAAAGTTGACGGGGGATGTTTACGAGATGGATTTGTTGAGTTTCAAATGGATTCAGTTGAGTTTTCCATGAAAATAGAAGAAAACTTAAGTTGTTAAATATGGAAATATAGTAAATATTAACGGTTACAATGTAGAAAATAATTGCGGCATTACTTATATTTATTTATGGTTTTTTTAATTTATCAGATGGTACTTGAGAGGAGAGGGAGAAAACTTGTTTTCAAACTGAAATGTGAAAAAGAAACTATGCAAATGTTAAATTCATTAGAAACCCTTTGTTTAGTACAATTAATAAAAATTTATTTGAATTAATTTTGTGTGTGTGTGTGTGTGAGAGAGAGAGAGAGAGAGAGAGAGAGAGAGAGAAGTATTATTTTGTTTTTGTAATCTTGACATCGGGTTCCTTGCCCTTAACTTTGAACGCGAACGGACATCGTAATTAGACATTGCAAAAGGGTTTGGCAAGGGCACTTTCGTTTATTTCAAATCGGCGGCCGGTCTCCGTCGTGGCATCGTGCAAGAAGCCATCTCGATGCCCAAAAGGAATGTTCTCTTTCTCTCATCGAACCGGACTGGGATTTCTCATTTGGCACAGATACAACTGCATTGTGTATATTCATTCGTCCGTCCGTCTGTTTGTCCGCGTGTGAACGACCGCATGCAAGAACGATGCGTGAACGCCGCAAGAGAGAGAGGTGCGTTCCTTCGTATCATAATGCCGCATACGTATTTCACTCTTTGTTGTTTCATTCGTTTGGTTGATGACGTGTTTTATTTGGTTTTAGTTTGGTTCGTTAATTGTTCCGTGCAACGAGTGAACGCTTCTACTCTCTCATTCGTCGTGAATAACAAACATACCTTTATAAAATACCTACAAATGGTGTAGTAAAAATGTTTCGTAAACAATCTTTGCTTGGAATAAACAAATTATATATATATATATATATAGTGGAGCTAGTTTTAGTCGTTTAAGGTGATAATGATTTAATTGTATGCAACGATTGATTAAGGCAATGACTGACTGATTTATAATGATAGGCTGGGTTAATAATATATATTGTTATACAGTATCACCGATTGGAATGACTGGTTATTTGATTAGATCCACCATACTATTGGAAGTGACCGAAAAGGCAGCGAGGGTCACCAGCTTGATTTACGCCCAAGCAAATTAATATTAAGGTTATAAAAGACACCTTATGGGTTTTGTAGTTTATTATGAAAATAAATTCGTTATTTTATTCACTGTGATATAACAAAGAATTGACAGTAATTAATTGGTAGTTTTACGTTATGCTTATGGCATAGGCTTAGCTAATAAGATGAAATGTTAATAGCTTAATTGACACGTAATAAATAATGTAATACTCATCGATGGTATGTAAATCGCATGCGACATGTAACATTGAATGGGCCTAGTAACTGATATAAAGAATGCACGTGCGTTTGGTACATTGAATGGAATACTTGACACTGATTAAGTAGGCTAAATGATTGCATGGATGCACATAGAATAATTGATGTGGCCTAATAATATGGATTGAAATGCTTGCACAAATATCATTTATATATAAGAACATTATGTGATGTTAAGTGATTACGTCAAGAGAATATTTAACACACAATTATATGACTTGAACATAATGACGGATGATACGCGGAATAACGGTATAAAAATGACACTTGAATTGGATGACAAGCCTACTGCGTTCTTTCACGAGAGTCAGTGGGACGCGTGATTACACACTTTGGGAGTATAGCCTACCGTTCGGCGGTAGGCTAATGTAGGCTTCAAGAGTACTTAGAATATGATGTACTTAGCTTATGGTGACGTAAACTTTGTTGAAGGCGGGTTGAAGACGAACCTATTACGCAGATTCTGGTTGTCATTGTCCGTTAAGCCTCTTGAGATGATGGATGATAGGCTTCGTTCGGAAACCTGAGGTGATGTTACTTCTCGAGGTGCAGGTGTCGGCCTGGGATGCTGAATATATCTCGAGGAATGTAGAGAAACTTGAAGGCCGACCCGGCAAACCGCAGGCCCGAAGTGATTCCGGTTGGGCCTCGAAGGATTACTTCTGCAGGCGGTCTGTAGATCTTACTTGATGATAACTGTAGGCCTTGAAGAAAGTAGCGGCCACGGCCCCTCGGCCAGGGGGCCGGACAGCGGCTGGTGGACGCGCTGCTCACGTGATGACGTGCGTACGAGTGAGTGAGAATGAGAATGAAAGCAAATGGAAGCTCGCTTTTATACCCTGGTGACGTAGGACTATACCAAATCTTAAGACGCTCGGTCCGCGTGTCCTTTGTTTGATAAAAGCTTACATTGGCGCCTCTTTGGCAAGAAACAGACGCTCCATTGTTTGACTCTTGCCCACGTGTTTTTTTCCAAGTTCTTTAATGATAGCGTGGAAGTAAAATATTTATGTCTATTTGTTGGTCTATTTCTTGTCGATCCGCTACATATATATATATATATATATATATATAATACACACAGACAGTGCATGGAACAAGGAACTTTTCTGGCATAATTAAATCCACTGTAGTCCGAATAAATAATGGTAAATGACAAATACCATAGTTTTTCTTTTTCATGATGCTAGCCCGACGTGGGCAACGGGTCACTCGCAAAGAGGTCCCATAAATATAGCTTCCCTCACCAGCTATCTGCAAAGCAGACAGGATCCAGCTTTGGGACATGGATCTAGGGTTTAAAGCAGCCTAGCCCTGCTACATTTAGAACCTCAATATAAGTAAAAGACTCGCTGCCTTCACGTCAGATTGAATACATCAAAGAAAAAGGGGTAACTATTATATTTTAGCCAAAAACCAAAACTTAAACCTCAACTGGCAGAATTGAGCGTCCACTTTTCAAGGCACATAACATGTCCGTTTCAAGATGGGAATGAACTCAGAATGGTCCCCTGAGTTTTTTATGATACACACAGACAGTGCATGGAACAAGGAACTCTTCTGGGATAATTAAATCCATTATAGTCCGAATAAGTAATGGTAAATGACAAATACCATAGTTTTTCTTTTTCATGATGCTAGCCCGACGTGGGCAACGGGTCACTCGCAAAGAGGTCCCATAAATATAACTTCCCTCACCAGCTATCTGCAAAGTAGACAGGATCCAGCTTTGGGACATGGACCTAGGGTTTAAAGCAGCCTAGCCCTGCTACATTTAGAACATCAATATAAGCAAAAGACTCGCTGCCTACACGTCAGATTGTATACATCAAAGAAAAAGGGGTAACTATTATAAAAACCAAAACTTAAACCTCAACTGGCAGAATCGAGCGTCCACTTTTCAAGGCACATAACATGTCCGTTTCAAGATGGGAATGAACTCAGAATGGTCCCCTGAGTTTTTTATGATACACACAGACAGTGCATGGAACAAGGAACTCTTCTGGGATAATTAAATCCACTATAGTCGGACTAGCATCATGAAAACGAAAAACTATGGTATTTGTCATTTACCATTACTTATTCGGACTATAGTGGATTTAATTATCCCAGAAGAGTTCCTTGTTCCATGACCTGTCTGTGTGTATCATAAAAAACTCAGGGGACCATTCTGAGTTCATTCCCATCTTGAAACGAACATGTTATGTGCCTTGAAAAGTGGACGCTCAATTCTGCCAGTTGAGGTTTAAGTTTTGGTTTTTGGCTAAAATATAATAGTTACCCCTTTATCTTTGATGCATACAATCTGACGTGAAGGCAGCTAGTCTTTTGCTTATATTGAGGTTCTAAATGTAGCAGGGCTAGGCTGCTTTAAACCCTAGATCCATGTCCCAAAGCTGGATTCTGTCTGCTTTGCAGATAGCTGGTGAGGGAAGCTATATTTATGGGACCTCTTTGCGAGTGATCCGTTGCCCACGTCGGGCTAGCATCATGAAAAAGAAAAACTATGGTATTTGTCATTTACCATTACTTATTCGGACTATAGTGGATTTAATTATCCCAGAAGAGTTTCTTCTTCCATGCACTGTCTGTGTGTATCATTAAAACCTCAGGGGACCATTCTGAGTTCATTCCCATATATATATATGTGTGTGTGTACACACACATATATAATATATATATATATATGTATATGATGAATAAAACCACGAAGGGTAAAAGAAACACAAAGTGGTGCTCAAGCGCTTTCGTCTAATGACATCCTCAGGAACACTGAAGTAAAAGTAGAGTTCAAGATAATATGTAGGTCGCAAAAATATATGTACAGTATATGTATATATAGTAAGTATAGAAATAAAATTGTGGGAGGAGCAAATACATTTGTACGGAAAACTGACAATTTCAGCACTTTGCCCGAAATTCAACATAAATTCAAATGGCTTGTTTACAACCAATTTTTTTATAGTTATTGTCTGAATGATGCATAGGTCACAAAAGAATAAAGAAATGAAAATAAATATAAATTGGAAGCGAAAATAGATAAAAAAAAAATACAAACTGATGCCTAAATGATATATAGGTCACAACCGAAATACATAAAGAAATAAACCTGCGGATAAAAACCGTAACTGGAGTATGCAACTTCAAGTTCAATTGGAAGGTTTACAATCAATTTAATAGATGATGCAAAAATGATATATATGTCACAAAGAAATAAAATAAAGAAATAAACTTATAAAAATAAATTGAAACATAAATTGTGAGAAACAAATTTATAAGGGAAAAAAAATTACCAGAGGTTTTTATAGTTATTGTCTGAATCATATATAGGTCACAAAAGAATAAAAATGTATAAATAAATATGAACTGGAAAACAAAATGATGCCTAAATGAAATATAAAGAACTACAAGAATATATACGATATATATAGGATATATATATATACGACATATAGAGTATAAGCCATATAAATTGGAAGCGAAAATAGATTAAAAAAAAATACAAACTGATGCCTAAATGATATATAGGTCACAACCGAAATACATAAAGAAATAAACCTGCGGATAAAAACCGTAACTGGAGCATGCAACTTCAAGTTCAATTGGAAGGTTTACAATCAATTTAATAGATGATGCAAAAATGATATATATGTCACAAAGAAATAAAATAAAGAAATAAACTTATAAAAATAAATTGAAACATAAATTGTGAGAAACAAATTTATAAGGGAAAAAAAATTACCAAAGGTTTTTATAGTTATTGTCTGAATCATATATAGGTCACAAAAGAATAAAAATGTACAAATAAATATGAACTGGAAAACAAAATGATGCCTAAATGAAATATAAAGAACTACAAGAATATATACGATATATAGGATATATATATATATACGACATATAGAGTATAAGCCATATGTACGGAATATATATATATAATATATATATATTAATATATATATACACATAAGGGAAAAAATTACCAAATGTTTTTATAGTTATTGTCTGAATGACACATAGGTCACAAAAGAATAAAGAAATAAAAATAAATATAAATTGGAAAAAAATTTCAACTGATGCCTCAATGATATATAAAAAAAAGAAAAGAAAAGAAAGAAAAATTATAAGAAATACATACCTGTACACATATACACACATATATATATATATATATATATATATATATGTGTGTGTGTGTGTATATATACATATATAAGAAATACGCATACAACAATAAATTGAAAAATAAAATTGTAAGAAAAGCATACAAATTTATAAGGAAAAAGAGACAACAATAAAATTTTTTGACCAAAGGTTTAGTAGCCTGCCCTTGTTTAAATCCATTCTGAAGGAATTCAGAGCAACGGGATCGAGTTGAAAAAGACCTTTACTCATGTTAAAGTTATTTGTAAGTTGAATTATAGCAGACTCAAGAATATTTCTATTAACAATGTTGCTTGAGTGAAACAAAACTGAAGCATTATTCCAATCAATACAATGGGATAACTCTGACAAATGGACAAAAAGGGCACTGGACAACTGTCCCGTTCTAACGGAATATTGATGCTGCTTTACACGCGTTTGCAAATCCTTTTCCGTCTGACCTATGTAAAAGGAATCATTGTTTTTATTCACTTTACACCCAATTTTATAAATAATGCCTAAATTATTGGTAGGGCTATTTTTTGCTATGATGTTTTTCACAATATTGTTATATGAAAAAAACTACACTGATATCCAAAAGTTTAAGTACATTAGCAATGTCTAAGAAGCCCGGGAAAAATGAAAGTACTAAAATATTCTTGGACAAGGTGCGAGTGTTATTATTCACACGATAGAAGGTTCGTTTAGCCTTAACGAACCTTCTATCGTGTGAATAATAACACTCGCACCTTGTCCAAAAATATTTTAGTACTTCCATTTTTCTCGGGCTTCTTAGGCATTGATAATGTACTTAAACTTTTGGATATCAGTGTAGTTTTTTCATATAACAATATTGTGAAAAACATCATAGTAAAAAATAGCCCTACCAATAATTTAGACATTATTTATAAAATTCGGTGTAAACAATGTGATTCCTTTTACATAGGTCAGACGAGAAAGGATTTGCGAACGCGTGTAAAACAGCGTCAATATTCCGTTAGAACGGGACAGTTGTCCAGTGCCCTTTTTGTCCATTTGTCAGTTATCCCATTGTATTGATTGGAATAATGCTTCAGTTTTGTTTCACTCTAGCAACATTGTTAATAGAAATATTCTTGAGTCTGCTATAATTCAACTTACAAATAACTTTAACATGAGTAAAGGTCTGTTTCAACTCGATCCCGTTGCTCTGAATTCCTTCAGAATGGATTTAAACAAGGGCAGGCTACTAAACCTTTGGTAAAAAAAAATTTTGTGTTGTCTCTTTTTCCTTATAAATTTGTATGCTTTTCTTACAATTTTATTTTTCACTTTATTGTTGTATGCGTATTTCTTATATATATATATATATATATATATATATATATATATATATATAATATATATATGTGTGTGTGTACAGGTATGTATTTCTTATATTTTTTCTTTCTTTTCTTTTTTTTTTTATATCATTGAGGCATCAGTTGTAATTTTTTTCCAATTTATATTTATTTTTATTCTTTATTCTTTTGTAACCTATGTGTCATTCAGACAATAACTATAAAAACCTTTGGTAATTTTTTCCCTTATGTATATATATATATTCCGTATATATGGCTTACATATGTCGTATATATATATATATATCCTATATACGTCGTATATACTCTTATATTTCTTTAAATATCATTAAGGCATCATTTTGTTTTCCAGTTCATATTTATTTGTACTTTTTTATTCTTTCGTGACCTATGTATGATTCAGACAATAACTATAAAAACCTTTGGTAATTTTTTTTCCCTTATAAATTTGTGTTTTTCTCTTACAATTTATGTTTCAATTTATTTTTATAGGTTTATTTCTTTATTTTATTTCTTTGTGACATATATATCATTTTGGCATCATCTATTAAACTGATTGTAAACCTTCCAATTGAATTTGAATTTGTATGCTCCGGTTACGGCTTTTTATCCGCTGGTTTATTTCTTTATGTATTTCGGTTGTGACCTATATATCATTCAGGCATCAGTTGTGTTTTTTTTTTATCTATTTTCGCTTCCAATTTATATTTATTTTCATTTCTTTATTCTTTTGTGACCTACGTATCATTCAGACAATAACTATAAAAAAATTGGTTGTAAACAAGCCATTTGAATTTATGTTGAATTTCGGGCAAAGTGCTAAAATTGTCAGTTTTCCGTACAAATGTATTTGCTCCTCCCACAATTTTATTTCTATACTTACTATATATACATATACTGTACATATATTTTTGTAACCTATATATTGTCTTGAACTCTCCTTTTACTTCAGTGTTCCTGAGGATGTCATTAGACGAAAGCGCTTGAGCACCACTTTGTGTTTCTTTTCCCTTCGTGGTTTTATTCATCATAAATATTTTTCACGTGTCACTTTCATGAAATAATTTTCATATATATATATATATATATATATATATATATTATATCACGAAAGTAACACGTGAAAAATATTTTTGATGAATAAAACCACGAAGGAAAGGAAACACAGAATGGTGATCAAGCGCTTTCGTCTAATGACATCCTCAGGAACACTGAAATAAATAAAGAGTTCAAGACTATATACAGGTTACAAAAAATATATATGTATATATATATATAGAGAAATAAAAATTGTGGGAGGAGCATATAAATTTGTAAGGAAAACTACCAATTTTAGCACTTTGCCCGAATTCAACACAAGATCAAATTTTATAGTTAATGCCTGAATGATATATAGGTCACAAAAAATATAAAAAAAAATATATATATATATATATATATATATATATATATATATATATAAAAGAAATTGAAAAATAAAAATTGTAAGAGGAGCATACATATTTATAAGGGAAAACTATCCACGTTTTAGCACTCTGCCCTTCTTGTCTAAATCCTTTCTGAACGAATTCAACACAAGATCAAATGGATTGTTTACAACCAATTTTATAGATAAGGCCTGAATGATATATAGGTCACACAAAAAATATAAAACTAAATTGAAAAATAAAAATTGTAAGAGAAGCATACAAATTTATAAGGAAACACTACCAAAGTTTTAGCACTCTACCCTTCTTGTCTAAATCCGTTCTGAACGAATTCAAAACAACGGGATCGAGTTGAAAAAGACCTTTGCTCATGTTAAAGTTATTTGTAAGTTGGATAATAGCAGACTCAAGAATATTTCTATTAACAATGTTGCTAGAGTGAAACAAAACTGAAGCATTATTCCAATCAATACAGTGGGATAACTCTGACAAATGGACAAAAAGGGCACTGGACGACTGTCCCGTTCTAACGGAATATTGCTGCTGTTTTACACGCGTGTGCAAATCCTTTCCCGTCTGACCAAGGTAAAAGGAATCACATTGTTTACAACCAATTTCATAAATAATGCCTGAATTATTGGTAGGGCTATTTTTTACTATGATATTTTTCACAATTTTGTTATGTAAAAATACTACATTAATATCCAAAAGTTTAAGTAAATTAGCAATGCCTAAAAAGCCTGGGAAAAATGGAAGTACTAGAATATTCTTTGACAAAGTGCGAGTGTTATTATTCACACGATAGAAGGTTTGTTTTGCCTTGTTAAGACAAGATTCCATAAACGCAGGTGGGTAGCGCAGATCACTTCCAATACCGTTGATTTTTTTCAATTCGGCATCGACGTATTCCTTCAATGTTTCTCCGCGCTCTTAGGATCGCCAGAAAAATGATTCCAAGTTCTTTCGTGTATTCAGAAGTACACCTCGTCAGGGAATGAAAGGTGGAGGCACGATAACCAAATATATATAGAATGGGACAGAAAAACAAAAAGATTAACACAAGATTAACAAGAGTTGATTAGAGGCAAAAGATATTTTAACAAGATATTGTGAAGTTTATACATCCCCGTACTGTTATTGAAATTATTTTTAAAATGGATAAATGCACATTCTAGAATATTCCTTTCGATTATATCTGTGTTTTTAACGAGAGCTTTAGAACTATCCCACTTAATACTGTGATTACATCTATACATATGGTTAAACAATGCATTAGAATTATTTGCTGTTCTACACGCATATTTATGCTGTTTTATCCGAACATCTAACGTTTTCCCCGTTTGGCCTATATATACTGTCACATTGTGTACATCCGATCGAATACACAAAACCACCCAGATTATCCGGGCTATTCTTTATTAAGCGTGATTTTACAGTATTATTATACTTAAAGACTACATTGATACCAATTGTTTTTAGTAAAGTCGGAAGATATTGAAAATTTACGTGGTAAGGTAGGCTAAGGATATTTTTACGCTCAAATTTCTTTACAGTTACACTATTATAATACCTATTCTTGGCTTTCCTAAGGCAGTTATCTAAAAATGAAATAGGGTAACATAATTTAGTACCAATATTCATGATATTGCATAACTCGGAATTTAAAAATTCAGGACTGACAATTCTCAATGCTCTAAGAAACATAGCAGAGAAAATAGAAGATTTAATCGCGGGATGATGGTCGGAATAAAAATGCACATAAGAGTTATTATTAGTAGGCTTACGATAAACTTCAAATTTGAACTGATTAAAGCATCTCCGAATTTATAGATCCAGAAAAGATAAGCTTCCGTCATTTTCTTTTCCAACCGTGAACTTAATAGATGGGACTAAACTATTGAGCCTACCAAGAAATAAGTTAGCATCCAAATTATTAGGCCAAAGGCATAAATATGCGTGTAGAACAGCAAATAATTCTAATGCATTGTTTAACCATATGTATAGATGTAATCATAGTATTAAGTGGGATAGTTCTAAAGCTCTCGTTAAAAACAGATATAATCGAAAGGAATATTCTAGAATGTGCATTTATCCATTTTAAAAATAATTTTAATAACAGTATGGAATGTATAAAATTGAAAATATCTTGTTAAAATATCTTTTGCCTCTAATCAACTCATGTTTAATCTTTTTGTTTTTCTGTCCCGTTGTATATATATTTGGTTATCGTGCCTCCACCCTTCATTTCCTGAGGAGGTGTACTTCTGAATACACGAAAGGCCTTGGAATCATTTTTCTTTTTCCTTGTGGGTTTGTATCATTCATTCATTTCACGTGTCTAATTGTGAAATTCATCATGTATATATATATATATATACACACGTCTGTAAAAAATTTAACGGTTATTTTCAAACCTTTTCTAGTCACGTTCACCCATTAAATTATTACAATTAATATAGCGAGAAGGAAAAACAATTTATAATCCTCAAAACTTTCTTCCTCAGTTGAAAAACGTGTTTCTCTAAATTTAAACTCACGAACACTTCTCCAAGTGTGAGCGCACTTATAATGTCTAATACACATGAATCTTGTTGTGTGTATATATATATATATATATATATATATATTTAGGGTGGTCCAAAATTATACAGTAAATTTTAAAAGTATCTGAATCTTAAGTCTTACCCTTGGAAATTGTTACCTATATTAAAAAAAATTACTGACCAAAACTTATCAAAATTAATAAATATTTAGTGGTGCCACACTCGACTCTAAATTTCTTAATTTTCTTGTTTCAAAATTCTTTGAATTCATATTCAAAAATTTCTTTAGTTTATCGCAGTGCCCCTCCATATTAAACTATAATGGAGTATTAACCACTCTGAGGTGGGGGTCTCATGGGTGCCCATCTCCCACTCATTGTTACTGCGTTCGCAGTTCCTGCTTCAAGTTTAATTTTTTTACATTAGGAAACTGCAGGCGATGTTGCTCCACTACTTGCAGGAGAAACTGCTTTTGACTTTCATTCTTAGTTAGATGTGCATTGAAATTTTTTATTAATGCTATTCCTCTTTCGGAGTTATCATTTGTTACCATCATTGACTAGGCATACTCAAGGTCCATTTGATAATCTTGTCTGTTCTTCCAGTTTGTTGGATCATCCTCAAGAAAGGCTATTGGGAGTCCGAGCTTAGTGAAAAATAGTCCAGACGAGCTAGTAACAAAGCTGGCTACTGTCTTGTTTTGAATATCGTTGGCAGAAAGATTCGAATTTATTCTTTTGGGCGGATGTTTAGATCCCTTTATGTCGAGTGCCTTTACCACGTCTCTTTTAACATCAATGGAAATATCTTCATCAAAGAATGAAAATGAAATAAGAAATTCACTTAGGTACCAAAGATGGCGAGAAAGTGCTTGAGATGCTGCAGAAGCAATGCTTCTGTCTTCGTATACTAGCAGCAGTTTTAGTAGCGAAAGATCATTGGCAGGGGCAAACAGTGATAGGTGCAGAAAACCATGCAGGAACATAGTGTCTAATGGCAAATTGTGCAGAACGTTTTATTCCACTTTGTTCCTTCAGAGTCATTTTAAACTGTGAGCAGAAAAGATTCATTTTTATTGCATAGATTATGCGAGACATCCACCTGGCACGATGCAAAGCACCTGGCTTTAGAAATTTGACTCCACGTGGTGGTACATCTCCTAGATAGATGATTGTAAGTTCCAGGACCTTTCTGTAATCATCTCGGATTTGTGTGGAGGTTAGATGTTTCTTACAAATAACGAGCAGTTCATCACGTCCTGGAGTATCAGGAAAGGTTTCAAAATTTTCTTTATTGATGGAGTTCCAGGCAGACTTAAAGCGTTTGAATATCGAAATATAAGGTCTGCTACTGGCGGAACAAAGACACACCCCAAAAACATTGGATGCAATAAGTTCAATTATATGGTGCCGGCATGCAATATTTAGTAAGTCTTCTCTAGTAGCTCCCTTTTTAGGACCCGTGTTCGTAGCAGTTGTGTCAAAGCACATACCTTTAATGCGATCAATTAAGTTCCAGTCCTTTAAACATTCGACAACAGCTGTTGCAATGTCTACTCTTGTGCCAGACTCGAGTTTGGGTACTCCAAGCAATTTTGATTTGCCTCCTCCTGACACCAACACTGCTAATCTTTCAACTTTTTCATTTCCAGTTAAATCGATTAGCATTTTTCCATCCCAATGCACCAATACTCATGCTCATTGTTTCATCTTCACTACTCATGCTACTTGATGAAGTCAATTTGGCAAACTTTGTTTCTTCTTCCTTTCTCTTACTTTCCCTACGTGCTAACCGTTCTTTAGCTGACTCTCTTCCTTTTACGATCTTCTTTCTCTGATAATGCTTTGTCAACGTTAGCCATATATCCTTTTCTTCCCTTCTGTTTTTGAGCTTGGAGGAATTCTCTGTCTTCTTTAATCTTGATCATCTCGTGCGCTTTTTGGTGAGCAATATCAGAGAGATCGTTTAAACTGTCCTGAAACAATCTCTCTTTTTCACGCTGAGTTTTGGAGCACCGGAATTTTAATTTTTGGACCGTTCTATATTCCGTATATACTTTTTCAATCATTGGTATAACATTATAATCAGCTCTTGTTGGAATTCTAGCTTGTTCCCAAAATTCAACTACCTCTATGTAAACTGCTTTAGAAGCTTCTCTTAGAGTTTTCTTTTCCTTAAGTAAATAAAAAAGACGAAGGAGCACATCACCTTTGGAAAGAAGTTTTCTCTCGCATATCATTTCAATTGGTTGTCCAATGAGCCATATTTCGGTATTTTCTCGAGTTTTCATTGAGGAACTTGCCATTTCTAATATGACTATTCACTATTGCAACACTGCAAACGAACTGCAATACACTGCAAATGACTGCAAACAATACACTGCAAATGACAGGTTGGCAAAAGACTGAGGCTTGTGAATAAAAAATACGATTGTTATAGGAACGCCCTTTCAACACGTTTACGCAAGATGAGCACTTAATGGGAAAAGTGACGAAATTTATTTCATGGAAAAACGTGAATACAAGTATCAACAGAACAGATGCGATTCTTGCATCAACGTGTTCAGTACCGTTCATACAAGATGTGCTTCGGAATATTTAACCACAATAAGCATACAAAAATCTATATGATGCAAAAAAATTATATATATCGAAATATTTTTCGTAAAGACAATAAATCCATATTATGGGGAAGAAGCAAAAAAGGTTTTTAAAAACATCTAAATTCAAATGCGATGTGGCACCACTTAGAATTTTTTGATCTTATTAAAATTTTATATTTAGAGCTTTTTCAACATAGAGTAGGTAACAATTTTAGGGGGTAAGACCTACGAATTTTCAATATTTATTTTTTTGGACCACCCTAATATATATACTACGAAGCCATCGGCCCCGGGATCGAGACCCGGTGACGGCAGACGGCGAGCGTCAAATCCCAGCTGTTCACCCTTCCACACAATAAAGAAATTGGTTGGGAGATAAATGAGTACCCTGCGTCGCCTGGTGGTTAAGACACTGGGCTGCTGGTGGGGCGTGGTTGGGATTCCACGTTAAACTGTAGACCTAAGGTGGACTGTGAAGTTTGACCTTCGTCAGAATGAATAATTCGGGCAGAAGCAAAAACAAGGTTAAGGGTATATAATATATATATATATATATATATATACCGGGTGGGCAAAAAAAAAAGGGAGACCTCAAACTTTGGCTGTAAAATCCAGTTATTGTCAGACTTCAATATTTTTTTTCACACCCCACAACTAAATAAATTTCCTATATGGTGAGCGGATTTCAAAGAAAACTAATGGAAATTACGGATTTATTGAACATTTCTTTATGCCACTGGAAATTCTCCATTTACACTACTACTGCATTTGTCGGGTCTCCAAAAAAAAGGGAGACCTTTTAAATCCTTCATATCTCGGCAAATACGGTACATAGAGCCATGAAATTTTAATATGTTAGTACTAGGTAGTTTTATGGTTTATATGCTATATTTTAGCATTTTAGCTGAGAAATTAGGTTTATGGCGAATATTCCAGAAAAATCTTGCGAAAGCGATTTTAATTAACGTAAGCCAACTGCAGGAGGTTTGAACACAGCTTCTCAAGAAAATCTATAAAACAGATGCTAAAAGATGGCATACAAACCATAAAATTACTTAATACTAACATACTAAAATTTCATAGTTCTATCTACCGTATTTGCCGAGATATGAAGGATTTAAAAGGTCTCCCTTTTTTTTGGAGACCCGACAATGCAATAGTAGTGTAAATGAAGAATTTCTAGTGGCATAAAGAAATGTTCAATAAATCTGTAATTTTCATTAGTTTTCTTTGAAATCCGCTCACCGTAGAGGAAATTTACTTAGTTGTGGGGCGTGGAAAAAATATTGAAATCTGACCATAACTTTGGGTTTTACAGCCAAAGTTCGAGGTCTCATTTTTTTTGCCTATCCTATATATATATATATATATATATATATATATATTGTATTTTAAGATGATCTTTTATTTACACAATAATTATAACAAATAAATCGAAAATATACTTATAAGAAATGATTAATCCTGTTTCAATTTAATTTAAATTTGACATGAAAGACAAAAATTGAAACACGCAAGCACACAATAATTATAGCAAATAAATCTTAAGAAATAATTAATCCAATTTTAATTTCATTTTAAATTTGACATAAAAAGACAAAAATAGAAATACACAATTTAAAGGTATTAAATAGATAAAAATTGGGACCTTTTCCAGTTTGTGTACCGTTTTTCATAGAATTTATTTTTGAGAATATTTTTGTTAAAACTAACGAAAATATCACGACTTAACCTAACCAATTATCAAGGGCGTACAGTTGATCTATTATTTATTAATTATAACATTGTTTGTTTCTGGAATAGTATTTACTATTTACTAATAGATCAACTGTACGCTCTTGATAATTGGTTAGGTTAAGTCGTGATATTTTCGTTAGTTTTAACAAAAATATTCTCAAAAATAAATTATATGAAAAACGGTACACAAACTGGAAAAGGTCCAAAAATTGAAACAAAGAGTTTTGTGGACATTAATATTATTACACTTTATGCATTTTACTTGTTTATTGTGATGTTATTGACAAGTATACGTTACATCCTGAATATGTTTCCTAAAAAAGTTTAATATCTTGGGATAACTCTTTTCAGTTCGCATTGTGGTATAAAAGAATTATCCCTTTTTTAAAAAAGGAAAAATAACAGGAATGGAAATAAAGTACACAGTAAATATAAAGGAATAATTTCAATCTAGAGATATTAATGAACAAATTTAAGCTAGAAAACAAGTCTACGTCTATATAACAAATTTGACACAACTTAATAACCAATTTTAATCTAGAATGCACATGTAAGCACGTATACTAAAATTTACCATTTTAAAAAGTTATTAAGATTTTCACTATTTATTTTTAAAGGTAGGTTACCTTTAAGCATTCACTGAATCACTAATTTCAGTTAGAAATTAGTCACTTCAGTTAGAGATTATTCACTTAATTATGGATTTGAGTACATATTAGATACATAAATAGTGACAATTATTTCAAGCAAGCAGTAAGTGTAGTGATGCCATTATTCTACAATGACTATTAGGTGGGATAAAAAGGTCCGTGGTTCGGCGGAATCGTCCGGCTCGGTTACTCGAGGGTTCCTTCTGGAGGAGTTTTGGGGGGTGGTCACTTTATGCTACCAAGGTCGCTCACCTATTACGTCCAGTTTCGGGTTCCTTCTCCGGAAGAGAAACGTCAATCCTTCTGTCCTTCGTCCGCTGCTTGAAGTTTCAAATGATGAGAGCTTTCAGCGGTCCTGAGCAGCTGTCTTCGATCTCGTAGTTCCGTCGTCTTCTCCGTGCAGGTGGTTCTCATGCACTCGTTTCAGCCGTCGATGGTGTCTTTGGCTAAGAAGAAGGGATAAAGAAAAACTTTTGATCCCACTTCTGACACCACTGTAATAAGCCTCTCCCCGTGTTCGGGCAAAGTCAGGATGTTACTCGAGAGAGGGTATTATTTTAGCACTCCTGGATGCAGAAATAGTTTACTCTTCGTATTCCTACAATCGCGGAGTACTGTGTGGGCCCGTGATTTTCTTTTTCCTAGTTATCAAAGTCCAAAGAGTAGAAAATAAATACAACGGCTTGCACGATATTTTAATTTGAATATAGGCGAGATAAATATAATTGATTAGAGTGAATCAAATGTGTGTGTATATATATATAGGATTAACAAAAGTAAATAGGCAACTTCAGTTTTTTCCATAGGTTCAGATTTAATAATTAAAAGTCAGTAAATAATAACAGGCTTATTGAATCAATATACTCGCATTTACAATAGTGTTGCTTTCCCCTTTACATTATTTAAAGCTGACACACGTTCTGAGATTCCATTGGTGAGCTTTGCCATTTGTTGTTGAGGGCAATCATCGCAATATGTAGTTACTTTTGTCAACTACTGTATACTGCCACAATCCAACGATGTTTCTACCTGGCACAAGAGAAAACAGAGCCATCCTTGTCCTCATCTCTCTACCGGGCAGAGTTTGCTCTTGCAAGAGTCACACCTGACGAAGAAATCCCCACCCATCAACACTAGAGAGGTGAGGAGAATGTTGGCTCTACTTTCCCGTATTTCAGGTAGGAACACTGTTGAACTGCAGTTACTTGCAACTTCCAAGCATTGTCTAAGTTCCCGTTTATTGCGGTTTTAATTTCTTTTTATGTAGAAAGGAGGGGCGAAGGGCAGGTGCCCGCAAAAACCCCCCTTTATAAGAAAGAGAGAGACGAAATCAAGATCTCCGAAGCTCACGATGCCATTTTTTTTATATATATTTTGAAAAGATCTACAGATCTACAGAAGCTAAGGCTAACAAAGCCCGCTAAGATCCACTCTAAGGTTAGCTCGAGAGAAAGGAGAGGGTAGGGGGTTAAAAGAAGGGAATAAGAGGTTGAGTAAGTAGCAAAACCTATCATTCGTGGGTTAACATTCATTCAGAAAAAGAGAGAGACAGACTCACCATCATCATCCACCGGCCACTGCAGACAAGTCGGAAAAATAGTCGAAGAGAATAGGAAAGGGGTGAAAGATGAAAAGAAGTAAAATAAGAACGCTTACAAACCATGCAAACAGTCTTAACTCAAACACTGTCAAACCATGCAAACTACAGACATGCAAGTAGAGAGAGGATAAGAAAAAAAAAAGTAGGAAGAGTATAACAAAAAGTGGGTTAGTTTACGCTACAAGCTACATCTAAGTTCGTGTTAGTCTAATATTTTGTTTTTATTGCTGGCATATCACACGCTGGCTTGTCACAAGCTGGCATCAATCGTTAACAGACTCATCCTCGACCAATACCCCCAGAGCTCCTGTTGATAGATAGATAGATAGATAGATAGAATAACCGTTATTAATAATAATAAAATAAATAATTTTTTTTCAATTTACAATGACATGAATAATTGTGAAGCTCGACTATTTATTTTATTTAATTTGGCCCTTAAGCTTTAGGCTTTACTGGGCTCTTATTAAAAATAAGCAGCTAGTTGTTTTAAATTAATAATAATAAATAAATAAATAAGTAAATAAGTATTACTAATAGTTAAAACATGCATTACAATATTAAACAATATTAATGGACAATATTAAACAATATTGGTGTACATTAATCCTAGATTTTTGTTAGTATGCCATTATTAATCGAGATTTCAACTTGGTTTTAAACAAATTTACACTCACAATATTTTTTATATCGGCATGCAAGTCATTCCATAGTTTCAATCCAATGAAAATGGGTAGTTTTTGAGATGAAAACAACCTAAATTGAGGTATAACAAGCTTTGATCTATTTCTGGTCTGATGCGAGTGGATTTCTTGATGAGTTACAAAATATCTATTTACCCATTGCAAATTAATGATTTTGTTCTTACACTTGTAAATAAAAATAAAATGTGCCAGTTTGGTTATATCGTTGAGCTTTAGTAGGTTTAGCTCTTCAAATAATGCACTAGGCCCCTAGGGTGATCAAGGAAATCAGCATCAGATAATAACCTTATTGCTCGTTTTTGGATGACAAAGATTCCATTTAATGCGTTGTTGCTAATTGTTTTATTATTTTAAACAACGTTAATATTTTTAAAATGCCTATCTAAACGGTTTTTAAACATATTAACGCTGGTAGAGTTCACGACGGATGCCGGAAGATTATTCCATTTATCAGTTACTTTAAACGTAAAAAAGTTTTTAGCGATGTTAGTAATGAAACGTCTGCCCCGCAACTTAAATCCGTTATTACGAGTATTGCTATTATCGAAAGTGAGCAGTTTCATTTACGTTATCGATTTTATTAACGATTTGGAAAACTTCAATACGCTCCCCCCTTAAACTCCTACTTTCGAGTGAATGCAAGTCTAACTCTTTAATACTATCTTCGTAAGACTTGTTGCGCAATGACGGAATTACTGTAGTTTCGTGGGGCGACGCTGAACCCTTTCTAACCTATCAATATCCTCACGCAAATACGGGCACCAAAACTGAACGGCATATTCTAAATGTGGCCTGACTAGGGACTTGTAAAGGGGCAATATAATATTCTTCGATTTAAATTCGAAATTACGCGCTATGAAGCCTAACATCCTCTTAGCTTTTGCGCAAGACTCCAGACACTAGTTCGTAACTTTTAAATCCTTAGATACGCGTACGCCTAAATCTATTTCCTCGTCAACGCTCGCTAACTGTCTATTGTTTATCGTGTACGTGTAATTATTGTTACGAGAACCTATATGTAAAACTTTACATTTGTCTACGTTAAATTGCATCTGCCACTTATCCGTCCATTCCATAATCCTACTTACATCGTCTTGGAGCCTATTTTTATCGTCCATGTTAAGAACTTTACCGCCTATTTTAGTATCATCCGCGAATTTTGACACGTTATTGGTCAAGCCTACATCTATGTCGTTAATGTAGATTACGAATAGCAATGGGCCTAACACTGAACACTGTAGTGTGTGAAATGCATGTATGTGTAGTGAAGAAGAGAGGGAGAAGTGTGTGTTTGAGAGCATGCTGGATTGCTCACAGGGTCGATAAGACAGAAAAAGATCAGCTAAAGTGGACAGTGACAGGAGAAACGGGAGTTCCAGCATTCCCTGTCTCCTACCTAACGATCCCCTCCAAGAGTACTTCCTTGGTCGATTGGTGTCTACAATCTCTCTCTTCCCTCGTCAGTACTTTGGCCCCCTATTTGCTTGGCAATGCTGCTGCGAGCTGCTCATACCTGAAATGAGCGTATGGGCGGAATGGTGCTCTATGTAAAGAGATGTATAACTCTTCATACTTTCACTTAAACTATGAATGCATCGATGGTCAAATGTATACAGTATATCTATATTGTTTTACAAGTGTGTAAATAGTTGAAGTGAATGATAATTACGATGGCTAGTCTTTCACCTGCAGAATGGAGAGTTACGTTAGTTATTTCGATTTCTCTGATATTGATAAACTGCTTACAGTTTGCCACAGTCAGAACCATATATGTAACTTCGTTCATAATTTAAATGTAATATTCATATTTCTCGAAAAATTGTTTTATGATCACCGAATTTAGTATGTACTAGATAAAGGGTGTCCCAGAAGACTTGGAGGGGTTTTATTTGGCTATAACTTTTTTGGTAAAAAAAGGTTTGCAACACTTGAAAATATATTTATTGCGATTTTAATTACAAATTTAATAGCTGGTGAAAATCTTCATTTTCATTGCGTAAATCTAAAATCGCATTAGCGTACGTTATCCGACTCTGATGATCTTGTGGTTTAATTTCTTGAGCAATTTGAATTTTGTGCGGGTAAAGATTGATATCCTCTCTTAAAATTCGATGAAAGGAACTTCTTGAAATGTTTAATTCCTGGCTGCGTCGTCCGACTGATGTGGATTTTCCTCAACACTTTCACGAACCATCTCAACCCGAGTTGGACTTCGGCTTGTCAGAGGACGCCCAGTCCGTGGTTCGTCTCCCCGACCCTTTCCCATACGAAATTTAGCGACGTGCCGTCGAATAGCTTGATCAGAAGGAGCAGAACGTGTGTTGAATTTTAATCGAAAAGCTCTTTGAGCGGCAACGATGGAAGAGTTGTTTGTCAAATAAAGTTCCACAATAGCCACTCTTTGTTGCACTATCCAGGATTCCATTTTCATTAATCGCAGTAAGGGTACTTTAATTGAAATATAAAAATAAATAAATTAATCAAAAAAGAAAAAGTTATAGCCAAATAAAAATCCCTCCAAGACTTCTGGGACACCCTGTACATTACTAGTGCTTACAAAGTATGAAAAATGCATCGGAAATATGAGAAAATAACAATAATATATTATGCGGCTAGGAAAATATGGGTAATATACAGTCAGGGAATGTATGTTTTGAATCACATGAATTTCGCATTTAACTTTGTATTTACCCCCTCAAAAAATTTTCGTTTTAAGGAAATTCATGATTTGGTAATTTTCAGATGTTATCAAAATATATTTTGAAAGGAAAGATATTTCTTGAAAGCATAATGTTTGTAATTGTTAAATACGAAAATATTTTATTAAAAACGTGCGATATTCTTCGATGAAAAGCGTTTGACATTATTTAATTTGAAACATGCGTTCTGAGCGCATATTACAGGAATTTATCGTGCGTTTTGTGGAAAGAAAATGGATGCAAGGGAATCTTTGAAATTCTAATGCTGCCTCTTCTACTTTATACTAACTGAATTACTCAAGGTCTGGTGTCACTATAACGACCGTCAATGGGAATGGTTCATAGAAAGACGGAAAGGAAGTACTCAAGCTTAACAACATATATATATATATATATATATACAGGGCGTCCCAAAAAAATGTATACACACTTTAACAGCTGATAGCTCAATTGATGTTTCTTTCTTTCCAAGTTAAACCCATTAGAATTAATAATGGCAGTCAGACTAAGCTTTGAACAAAGGAAATTCATTCTAAAATGCTACTGGAAATGTGAAAACGCAGTTGAAGTGCAAAGACAGTTTAGGAGGGAGTTTCAAACAGATCCACCAACGCGACTTACCATCACTCGAATTAGAGATAAGTTTGAAGCCGATGGAACTGTTCAGAATGTCCACAAGAAGCGTTCCGGAAGACCACGGACATCGACAAGCCCCACAAAGCAAGAAAGAGTACTCGAAACGTATCACCAAAGTCCAAGAAAATCTGTGCGGCAAGCGAGTCGTGAGGTAGGAATTTCAGAATCGTCTGTCCAACGCATTTTGAAGCGCTGTCAATGGAAAAGTTACATTCCAAGATTAGTCCATGCTATTAATGAAGATAATCCGGACCGAAGAGTGGAGTATTGCGAGTGGTACTTGGCACGATGTGGATGTGGATTGGACGAAGGGGTTTCGTAGAATACCCTCCGCGTTCACCAGACCTCACACCACTAGACTTTTTTTTATGGGGATACTTAAAAGACAAAGTCTACGCTATGAAACCTGCAACAGTCGCTGAATTGAGAGCAGCCATTGAACGAGAATGCACACAAATACCAAACGAAATGTTTCGTGATGTTTGCGATTCCATTGCTTCGCGTTATCAGCAGTGCCTGGACCAGAACGGACGTCAGTTTGAAAACAGGCGTTGACAAAACAATTAAATAATGTCTGTAGATTCTATTACATTTTGAAAATGAAATGTATTTTAATAAACACTGCCTTTATAATTATTTAAAGTGTGAATACATTTTTTTGGGACGCCCTGTATATATATATATATATATATATATATATACAGTGTGTGTGTGTGTGTGTATATATATACCTTTCAACCTTTCAAATGTTCCATGTGATGATTCCTCATTTCACGAAGGTCAAGCTTGTGAAGTAGTGAGTTGGTTTCTTGCACTCTCCACATGATATAGCCAGGTACGCCCGGCTCATCGGGGATTGTTCTGAGCGAGGCTCGTGTTCCTTAGTTCTTTGGACAGCTGATTAAACAGCTGTTGTCCTCTCACAACAAAACTCTCTTCTTTCTGGGTTAACAATGTTCTCTGTGTAGCCTTTAATTTGGGAACACGACACACTCTTCCTTTTCTACTTTCTACCGTTGTTTGAGTAGTTATGGGGTTTAGAGTAAGATTAGGGGCTAGTTTCTTCATCATTTTCCAAGTGTAAATAATGGTGTGTGTGTGTGTTCTCCTTTCCAGTGAATATAGGTTTAATTCGCGTAACTTTTCGCAGTAATTTATTTCTTTGCAATCAATTGATCTTGGCTGTGAAGCTTCTCTGAATCCCTTCTAGCTATCTAATATCTTCTTTTTTATATGGGCATGTTAGGACCGAGCAGTATTCCAATTTGGGTATGATCAGTGTTTTCAGTAGAGGAATGATTATATTCTTATCCCTTCATTTAAAGGTTCTCAATATCTGCCCAGTTATTCTCTTTGCTCTGTTTACTGCTATCTTATTTTGTGTTTCAAATTTCGCATCATCAGTCATTACAACTCCTAAATCTTTTGCTTTAGAGTTTCTCTAAATTTCCTCTCCATTTGGGGGTATAGCATTCCATGGATTTTAGGTCCTCCCTTTTTACCGTACCGTAACAGTTGAAATTTCTCAGTGTTAAACTTCATATTGTTGTCTACCGTCCACTTGTAGATTCTGTTCATGTCTGTTTGTAGAGATCCCATATCCTCTGGGTTTCTTATTTTTGTACTGAACTTAGTGTCATCGGCAAAGGATGTTACTGTGCTGTCTCTGGTAACGTCCTCATCTATGTCAGTTAGCATTATTATGAAGAGTAGTCGAGCTAATACTGTTGCTTGTGATACTAAGCTGAGGAACTCTGATTCTGATGAAGATACTCCTTGTACTGTAACGACTTGCCGCCGCTTACTAAGGAAATTATATATCCATTTCCCTATTTTTCCTGTTATTCCCATATATTTCAGTTTATTTATTATGATTCCATGGTCGCACTTGTCGAACGCTTTGGCAAAGTCTGTTTATTACATCATAGTTTTCATTACTTTCAAGTGCATCAATAATGTTATTGTAGTGTTCCTTTAGTTGTGATAGGCATGATTTACCTGACCAAAATCCATGTTAGTTACCATTTAATTTTTTCTGAGTTTCCAAAAAGTCATAGATTTTCTGTCTAACTATTCTTTCAAATATTTTAGTGAGATGAGATATAAGTGACGCAGGCCTATAGTTTTTGGCCTCGGATCGATCTCCTCCTATATATATTGGGACTATGCTCACTCTCTTCCGGATTCCCAGCATTTCTCCAGTGTCTAGTGATCGTCTCCATATCCAATATAGGGCTCAGCGATTGCATTCTTGCAGTTTTTGATCAGTGTGGCATTCCATTTGTCCGGTCCTTCCGCTGAGTGTGCTTTTAGTTTCCCTATGGCTTGTGTAATATCATCTGTCGTAAAGTCGAAGTCCGTTATACTTTCCCCTTTTAGTTTTTCTTCAAAGAACGTGTTTCTATCGCATATCAGTTGTCAGTTTTTGGGATACTGAGGGATGATTCGTACTGAGCTCTTAATATTTCAGATACTTCTGTTAGATCATCAGATAAAGCACTGTCTTCATTTTTCAGAGGTCCGATAGTCGTGTGATTTTTCGACTTCCTTTTTGGAAAATTATAGAAGTACTTTGAGCTAACCCTTATCATTTCTATAGCGTCGTCTTCTTTTTCTGTATGCTTCTCAATTAGTTCCTGTATGACGCAATCGATACTCTGCAGTTTATCATTTAATATTTTTCTGATGTTTTCTGATATTGTTATGTGGAGTATAATCTTTGATTATACCCCACATTGAATAATCACTGTGATGTGATTATTCAATGTGGGGTATAATCAAAGATAGAGTTTACGACCAGAAATCTCGGGACTTCGATCACACAAAGACTTTGATACGCCAAGATTTCGAGACGTTGAATAATAACAAAGAACTGTGCTGCGGTATTTGTTGTTCAGTGGTTCAGAGATGCAACGTATGTATTGAACATGATGGAGGACACTTTGAATAATTTCTGTAGTAAATGATAAATATTATTCTTCACAACGTGATTCCACTATTCTCGGTAAAGTGACTTATGCCGCACCCTGTGTATATATACATATACACACAGTATATATATATATGTATGGTATTGTGCCAATTGGAGACAGGTTTTGGCAAGGACAAATATCATATTTGAGCTATGCAGCAAAGGTGGAGAGAGAGAGAGAGAGAGAGAGAGAGAGAGAGAGAGAGAGAGAGAGAGAGCATGCAGTGATAATAACTTTTCTAATTTAACGCTTCATACTCTTTTAGAGTCATTTAATAACACTTAAGCGAGCGCAGAACACGTCTCACGCATAAATCATTTTTGTTGACACGTGGGTGACCTTGGTAAATTGCGAGTGAGGGTGTTTGTACTCGGATAACCTTTCATGAGGTGACTTTTATGGGATGGCCTCTTTGGGGCAAATTTTTCAGGATATGAAATTAATCCTTTTCATTAGTTAAATGTTTGAATTAAATTAGTAACCGCTCATCTTGTCATCATTTTAACATAAAAAATTAACACAATTTTTTATAATAAGTGTTTCCTTGTTTTTGAAATTTCTCTTTAAACACACACACACACACACACACACACATATATTTTTTATTTTGTGTTGAGTCTACAAATATATAAAAAACAACTATTATCCTTAAATACGAGGGCCACTCAATATATTTTGCCCACACCTTTTTTTCTTTCCAAGTTTCCTTTACGTTCCAGAAATTTTGTACACAAGTAGTTACATACCTTTTTTACAAGTTTTTATTTTTCGACATAGTCTCCATTCTTTTCTACGGCTTTCCTCCACCTCGAAACAAGGGCCTTTATTCCTTGTTGGTAAAAGTCTGCTGGGTTCCGCCGGAGCCACCTCTTAACCTCCTCAACAGCCTCATCGTCACTCTGAAACTTTCTTCCACGAATAGCAACCTTCATTGGCCCAAACAAATGGAATTCTGAAGAGGCCAGATCCGGGCTGTATGGAGGGTGGGGTAACACAGTCAAGCGCATTTTTTTGATGGCCTCTCTTGTTTGTAAACTGTTGTGTGGTCTTGCGTTATCGTGCAAAAGAAAGACGTCTTCCAGTTTTCTCTCCGGTCGAACTAGCTTTATACATCTCTGGAGTCTCTGTAGGGTAGCAATATATGCCTCTGAGTTGATTGTTTGTCCTTTCTTCATAATGTCCACCAGAGTCACCCCTTTCATGTCACAGAAGATGGTGGCTATAGCCTTTCCTGCAGAGGGAGCCATTTTGAACTTTTTCTTGCATGGTGAGTCTGCGTGATGCCACTCCATGGATTGGCGTTTTGTTTCAGGTTCAAAGTGGTGTACCCAAGTCTCATCTCCAGTCACAATTCGTGAAAGGAAGTCATCCCCTTCTGTCGCGTATCGAACCAACGACTCAGAAGCAATTTCTTTTCTTTGGTCTTAGTAGTGTGGGCGCAAAAGGAGAGTGCAATGCAATTGCAAATGTTGCATAAGTTATGCAACAAAGGGGGGAATGTTGCAAGAGCAACAAGGGTTATGCAACTTGGAGGCGGGGTTATTCCCCAACAGAAAGAGAGAGGAGAAGGAGAGAGAGGAAGAGAGGTGTTCGCCTGGCAGGAGCCAAGCGCATATTAAAACTTCGGCCGAGTGGCCGTTGTCTTATATGTTCCTAATCAGCCAGCTGGCTTAACCAGACAGTTGGCTTATCTGGCTGAGCTGCCAGATTGCGCTATTTATTTAATTAAAGCATATATTCTGGTTTAACCAACCAGTTGGCTTATCTGGCTGAGTTGCCAGATTGCGTTTATTTATTTAATTAAAGCATATATTCTAGCTTCACCATCCAGTTGGCTTATCTGGCTGAGCTGCCGATTGCGCTACTTAATTAAAGTATATATTCTGGCCTAACCAGCCAGTTGACTTCGAAGGCGTAAATGGCTTGTTCAGGTGTACATTATTGAGTTGCCAGATTGCGTTTATTTATTTAATTAAATCACATATTCTGACTTAACCAGGCAGTTGACTTAGAAGGCGTAATTGTTTGTTCAGGTGTACTTATTAGGGTTGCCAGATTCTGCTATCCAGATATATTTGGCAGTTGGTTTTGAAATCCGTTTTAAAAGGCATCCATTTGCTGTAATTAAATGTTGTGTACAACCAAAAGAATTAAATAAAACACCATTATATCATTCTGTTTGTTTAGGCGAATTAATGGACTCAATTTCAGGAAATATATAGAAAATAAATATACAATGGAATATATATGATCCAAAATAATAATAGCATAAGAAATACGAACGATGAATATATAATCAAAATAAATATACAATGGAATATATATGATCAAAAAATAATAATAGCATAAGAAATACGAACGAGGAATATATAATCAATAATATACAAAACGTTGAAGTATAACCATCAATATATTAGTACAGAAAAAAATATATATGTAAAGTTATATTAAATAATTAAATATACTGAAAATAATCATATACGAAACTCATAATCAGCAACATATTAGTAGAGGAAATATATATATATATGAAAATTATTTCACGAAGGTAACACGTGAAAAATATTTATGATGAATAAAACCACGAAGGAAAGGAAACACAAAATGGTGCTCAAGCGCTTTCGTCTAATGACATCCTCAGGAACACTGAAGTATATAAAAAGGTTAAGCCTATATATAGGTTACAGAAAGAAAAAAAGAAAAAATAAATAAATACATACACACAAACACACACATATATATATATATATATATATATATACATACATATCTATATATACAAATACATACATACATACATACATACATATATATACAATAAACAGAGAAGTAAAAATAATAAAAAATTAAAAATTAAAACCTTAAAGGATTACCAATGAGGCGTACAGATTGTAAGGAAAAATATCGATTTTTAGCACAAGATCAAATGGATTATAAAAACAAATTTATACTGGAACTCTGCCGGGTTTTAGCACAATGCTGCCTATGGTCAGGTTTCGATATATATAAAAAAAAAAAAAAAAAAAAAATTAAAATGCAAATTAAAAGTTAATCGATTTTTAGCACAAGATCAAATGGATTATAAAAATACAAATTTATACTAGAACTCTGTCCGGGTTTTAACATATTGCTGCCTATGGTCAGGTTTCGATATATATAAAAAAATAAAATGCAAATTACATAAGTATGACCTGCCACTACCTTCACACATTGTTTTGGAACTCATTAAGCTTTGCATCAAAGACTGTAAATTTACTTTCAATAACGAGTATTATCAACAAGTTTTTGGGATGGCTATGGGCAACCCCTTATCGCCCCTCCTCTCCAATATTTATATGGAGTTTTTCGAAATTACCTATATTCCGAGAATCCTGGGGGTTGGCATCCCTTGGTTGCGGTACGTCGACGATATTTTGTGTATCTGGCCCATGAATCGTGACCTGGATAGCTTCCTCCTTCAGTTAAATGATCAAGTCCCCTCCATTAAGTTTACTTTAGAAGTTGAGCAAGACAATTCAATCCCATTTTTGGATGTGCGTGTACATAGGGAAAGCCCAGGTTTTAAGTTTAGTATCTATCGGAAAACGACAAACAATTTGTCCTACGTACACTTTTACTCGGGACATGATACCCCCATAAGAAGGCCATATTTTCATCAATGTTTCTCCGCGCCCTTAGGATCGCCAGTCCGGAATACATCGATGCCGAATTGGAAAAAATCAACGGTATTGGAAGTGATTTGTGTTATCCATCTGCGTTTATGGAATCTTGTCTCAACAAGGCAAAACGAACTTTCTATCGTGTCAATATTAACACTCGTACTTTGTCAAAAAATATTTTAGTACTTCCATTTTTCCCGGGCTTTTTAGGCATTGCTAATGTACTTAAACTTTTGGATATTAATGTAGTATTTTCATATAACAATATTGTGAAAAATATCATAGTAAAAAATAGCCCTACCAATAATTCAGGCATTATCTATAAAATTGGTTGTAAACAATGTGATTCCTTTTACATAGGTCAGACGGGAAAGGATTTGCACACACGTATAAAACAGCATCAATATTCCGTTAGAACAGGACAGTTGTCCAGTGCCCTTTTTGTCCATTTGTCAGAGTTAGCCCACTGTATTGATTGGAATAATGCTTCAGTTTTATTCCATTCAAGCAACATTGTTAATAGAAATATTCTTGAGTCTGCCATTATCCAACTTTCAAATAACTTCAACATAAGCAAAGGTCTTTTTCAACTCGATCCTGTTATGTTGAATTCCTTTAAAACAGATTTAGATAAGAAGTGTAAAACATTAAATCTTTGGTAAACTTGTCTTCTACTTTATTAACTTTTAATTTGCATTTTATTTTTTTATATATATCGAAACCTGACCATAGGCAGCATATGTGTTAAAACCCGGACAGAGTTCAGTATAAATTTGTATTTTTATAATCCATTTGATCTTGTGCTAAAAATCGATTAACTTTTAATTTGCATTTTTTTTTTTTTTTTTTTTTTTTTATATATCGAAACCTGACCATAGGCAGCATTGTGTTAAAACCCGGCAGAGTTCCAGTATAAATTTGTATTTTTATAATCCATTTGATCTTGTGCTAAAAATCGATATTTTTCCTTACAATCTGTACGCCTCACTGGTAATCCTTTAAGGTTTTAATTTTTAATTTTTTATTATTTTTACTTCTCTGTTTATTGTATATATATGTATGTATGTATGTATGTATGTATTTGTATATATAGATATGTATGTATATTATATAATATATATATGTGTGTGTGTGTGTATGTATGTTATTTATTTTTTCTTTTTTTCTTTCTGTAACCTATATATAGGCTTAACCTTTTTATATACTTCAGTGTTCCTGAGGATGTCATTAGACGAAAGCGCTTGAGCACCATTTTGTGTTTCCTTTCCTTCGTGGTTTTATTCATCATAAATATTTTTCACGTGTTACCTTCGTGAAATAATTTTCATATAATGCTCACCACGCGTTCCTTCGGCTTGCTGTTCCCTCTCTTGTCTCCGTTTGTGTCCGTGTTTTCTTCTACATTAATGAAGGGGCATGCAATTCGTATCCGACGGAAGTTTCTTACTAAGTGTCTGGAGGAGCAAGTTCTTCCCAAATCCCTGCTTCCGATTCGCCTCAGACAAATTGACGACCATCCGTTCAACAACTTCAGCAGATTAATTTTAAAGAAACATATTGAAGTCACCAGACAAAATGAGTGGTCCGCCTTCAAAAATTTAAACATCGCCAAACATAATTTTGTAACCGTTATTCCCCAACCGTGGATCCAACCTTTGTTTGATGAAATTTACAACGAGTTGCGTCGGAGAACTACTTCACTTCGTAACATTTTGGATCGAAAATTAAAAGTCTCATTCGAGATAGTCAGTGGAGTAAAAAAGCAAGCTCAAAGTGTGTTTTGAACCTTTCTTCGAAAAACATTAGTGACGATGCAAAAAGTGCCCTTGGATATGGTATGTCCTTTTTTATTGTTAAAAAACCTTCGGCTTTACAAATTTGTTATAGTCTCGCGTGTTTTGAAAAACAGTGTAATCTCCCTCAGTATTTGTTTAACATAGTTAAAGGCCTCGTTTATAGTGCGGCGAATGGTAATTACGAAGATAACTTTCCTAAACGTTTTCGCAATAGCCTCTCACAATTAAAAAAAGATGGGGAGCTCCATATTACTAAAGCAGACAAGGCTAACACCATAGTTATTATGGACAAAGTGGACTACATCGGAAAGATGAACGAGCTTCTCCAGGACCCCGCCACATACACCAAACTTAGGAAGAACCCGCAGGATGACGTCATCAAATCATTTAATAGTGGCTTGAAACGCCTTCTCAAAGATCATAAGAACTTAATTCCGCTTTTCATGTCCACTTCACCTGCTCTGCCCTACCTTTACGGTCTTATTAAAACCCACAAACCTGGTAACCCTATGCGCCCTATTATTAGCTCGGTGGGCTCTATTACTTATAAACTCTCCAAATGGCTTGTCAAAGTCTTGTCCCCCATTCTCGGAACTATCTCTGATTCACATGTAAAAAATTCCATGGATCTTACGGAAAAATTGAATAATGTACGTACTGAAACTAACGATAAATTGATTAGTTTTGATGTTTGTTCATTGTTTACAAAAGTGCCGATTGACGATATGCTTGACTTTCTCTCCCAAGAATTACATAAGTATGACCTGCCACTACCTTCACACATTGTTTTGGAACTCATTAAGCTTTGCATCAAAGACTGTAAATTCACTTTCAATAACGAGTATTATCAACAAGTTTTTGGGATGGCTATGGGCAACCCCTTATCGCCCCTCCTCTCCAATATTTATATGGAGTTTTTCGAAATTACCTATATTCCGAGAATCCTGGGGGTTGGCATCCCTTGGTTGCGGTACGTCGACGATATTTTGTGTATCTGGCCCATGAATCGTGACCTGGATAGCTTCCTCCTTCAGTTAAATGATCAAGTCCCCTCCATTAAGTTTACTTTAGAAGTTGAGCAAGACAATTCAATCCCATTTTTGGATGTGCGTGTACATAGGGAAAGCCCAGGTTTTAAGTTTAGTATCTATCGGAAAACGACAAACAATTTGTCCTACGTACACTTTTACTCGGGACATGATACCCCCACTAAGAAGGCCATATTTTCATCAATGTTTCTCCGCGCCCTTAGGATCGCCAGTCCGGAATACATCGATGCCGAATTGGAAAAAATCAACGGTATTGGAAGTGATTTGTGTTATCCATCTGCGTTTATGGAATCTTGTCTCAACAAGGCAAAACGAACTTTCTATCGTGTCAATATTAACACTCGTACTTTGTCAAAAAATATTTTAGTACTTCCATTTTTCCCGGGCTTTTTAGGCATTGCTAATGTACTTAAACTTTTGGATATTAATGTAGTATTTTCATATAACAATATTGTGAAAAATATCATAGTAAAAAATAGCCCTACCAATAATTCAGGCATTATCTATAAAATTGGTTGTAAACAATGTGATTCCTTTTACATAGGTCAGACGGGAAAGGATTTGCACACACGTATAAAACAGCATCAATATTCCGTTAGAACAGGACAGTTGTCCAGTGCCCTTTTTGTCCATTTGTCAGAGTTAGCCCACTGTATTGATTGGAATAATGCTTCAGTTTTATTCCATTCAAGCAACATTGTTAATAGAAATATTCTTGAGTCTGCCATTATCCAACTTTCAAATAACTTCAACATAAGCAAAGGTCTTTTTCAACTCGATCCTGTTATGTTGAATTCCTTTAAACAGATTTAGATAAGAAGTGTAAAACATTAAATCTTTGGTAAACTTGTCTTCTACTTTATTAACTTTTAATTTGCATTTTATTTTTTTATATATATCGAAACCTGACCATAGGCAGCATGTGTTAAAACCCGGACAGAGTTCAGTATAAATTTGTATTTTTATAATCCATTTGATCTTGTGCTAAAAATCGATTAACTTTTAATTTGCATTTTATTTTTTTTTTTTTTTTTTTTTATATATATCGAAACCTGACCATAGGCAGCATTGTGTTAAAACCCGGCAGAGTTCCAGTATAAATTTGTATTTTTATAATCCATTTGATCTTGTGCTAAAAATCGATATTTTTCCTTACAATCTGTACGCCTCACTGGTAATCCTTTAAGGTTTTAATTTTTAATTTTTTATTATTTTTACTTCTCTGTTTATTGTATATATATGTATGTATGTATGTATGTATGTATTTGTATATATAGATATGTATGTATATATATATATATATATATGTGTTTGTGTGTATGTATGTTATTTATTTTTTCTTTTTTTCTTTCTGTAACCTATATATAGGCTTAACCTTTTTATACTTCAGTGTTCCTGAGGATGTCATTAGACGAAAGCGCTTGAGCACCATTTTGTGTTTCCTTTCCTTCGTGGTTTTATTCATCATATATATACACGGTGAACCAAAAGTAGGTGGACAGTAGGTTGAATACGGTTTGTGTTATATTATATTATAACTATGGTGTTCATTATAACTATGGTGTTTGTGTTATATTATATTAAATATTATAACTAAATTTATTTAAATTTTATTTTGTATTATAGTATACAAAAAAATTAAATATGTATTCTCAAAATAAACGTTATCATTTACTGTCCACCTACATTTGGTTCACCCTATATATATATATATATATATATATATATATATATATATATATATATATATATATATATATATATATATAGAGGGTGTCCCATAAGTCCGGCATCATAGGAAAAATAATAAAAAAGGGCAAAACAAAAGCTTTTATTTACAGAACGTGCTCAATATGTCCACCATTGTTTTCAATACACAAATTCAGACGTGATGCCCAGACAGCAAGCACACGGTGAATGATGTCAGGAGTAATGGTGTTACATGTCCCAATAATGCGCTGCCGCAAATGTTCAACACTCCTAATTTTCTCTGCGTATCCCAGCGTTTTCAAGTGGCCCCAGAGATAAAAATCTAGTGGCGTGAGATCCGGGCTTCTAGCTGGCCATTCCACAGGCCCTCGACGTCCTATCCAATGACCAGGGAATTGTTGGTACAGGTATTCCCTTACTTGGATGCTGTAATGTGCAGGAGCGCCGTCTTGCTGGGACCCTGTTGGGAAATTTCTTTCTTCGTTCAAGACACTGGGAAATGCTTCTTCCTTGAGCATACGTAGGTAGGTGCCTCCAGTGACATGTTCATCGAAAAAGAGGGGGCCTATGATGCGATCGTTCCAAATGCCACACCATACCATCACCCGAGATGCACCTTGTTCCTTTGAAGAGGTATACCAGTGAGGGTTGTTTTGAGACCAGTAGCAGGTGTTCTGTCGATTTACCTCACCATTTCCATAAAAAACAGCTTCGTCACTGAACAGAATGGTGGACGGGAAATTGGCATCCCGAGCATAAATTATGGTTTGTAGAAATAGAAAACTATGAAATTCTCCTATGATGCCGGACTTATTGGACACCCTGTGTGTATATATATATATATATATATATATATATATATATATATATATATACACAGAATTATATTGAATAACTAAATATATTGAAAATAAATATACATCAAAGTACTTTATGTTCTACAGAGTAAAAAACACTAAACTCACACGTAATCGAGTCTACATTCACATCATTATTGCTTTGTACTACGCGTTAAATCCTCCAAGCAATAATTCACCGCTCAAGGTGTGCGGTCGCCTATACTCGATATAAATGGCCTTCATATCGTTCAATACTATTTTTGTGCCCACTTTACATTCGGTTGGCAAGTTATCTTTAAACACGGCTAGAATACAATCAAAAGCACGCATAAAGAAGTCATCGTTAGCCACCACATCATTATTAAATACAAGTTTATAAGCACTCCTTTCCAATCGAGGGTTTTTTCTTACCGTCCCTAGCTTTTCAATCGTGAACTCTTCTTCACTCTGCATAGCGGCAATTGAAATAATCTTCCAAGTCGTGACAGCAGCTATTCATTTTATAAAGAAATAGTTCTTCAGGGTGAACAGTGTAGGCGAGCTCTGCCCTGTACCGCTCAAGTGCTTTGTACCAAACTTCGGGATATTTCGAAGAGTCTAAACCTTTTAAATAAGCATCCAGCTCTAGACCATCCTCCCCTTGTTCATTCCTACATTCGATAAATCCGTCGAGCAGAGCGGTGTATGCGTATTCAAGAACCGTGTCAAAATAAATCATATCCTTAATACAAGCGTCTAATATAGGCTTCAGCTTGCGGAATCCGACAATTTCAAACATTCTGTCGAGGCTAAAACGGTTTCGTGTAGGGACAAGAATGTTATTATCAGATGCATTCTTCCACATCAGCCGTATATCAATGCATGGCTGATCGTTATTTATACACAACGTACAAACAATGGCATATGAGGGGGTATCACTGATCTGCTCTCTTCTGGTACCTGCACCTGTAGGTATTTTATAACGATCCTCACTCCACTTCTCAACTATCACTCTCAAGAAAACTCTATTCATCGCCTCAACACTTAAATAAATAACATTACGTTTGCTTGCTTGCCTGCAAATCGTTTCAAGTACATAGGTAATGGGGCCGGTTTCACGCCTGAACACGCGCAATGACTTCGTCACGGACACATCGTACGCGGCATTGAGAATGCTTCTCAAAGGAAGTTCCATCGTATTCGCACGTCCAGTCGGTTGAAGCTCTGAGATGACTATGAGCCACAGGTGGGCGGATCGGCTCGATGGGTGGAGTGAGTCACGCCGATGAAACGTGTACGGGTTTGTTCGAACTCGTATGTTTCGGAGGGGTGATGTACACGGGTGGGCAGCTCGATGGGGGAGTGAGTCATACCATAAACTGCTGAAGCGTGTACGGGCTTGTTCGAACACTTGTGCCCTTGGACAAACAGAATTTTCCGCTACATGAGGCAATACCGGTTTTAATGTTTTGTCACTCACCAGATGTTCATTTCCGCAAACTAAACATCTTCACAATCCGGTGCACTATTTGAGAGAAACATATGCCCATATTTATCCTTTTTGCTTAACAAGCGATACTCGTCTCTAAAGTCTGTTAAAAACTCACACAGGCCATTAGCCACAACTCATTACAAACCTCGCTAGCTATGATATATACTAATATAGTGGTAAAAATACTTAAGATTCTCCATGATGACAAGATTTACATTCTCAACCGTAGGGTACGAGTAGTCGGTATGATGTAACATGACATAATATCGCTTGTCAACCACTCATCAACAAGACTCACTATCCATAACCGTTGCTTATCTTCTGAACGTGTTGCTTCTTCTACTTCGCGGTATATGTGAACCTTTATAAAGATTGGGTCTACAACATACTTCAATACATCGTTTGTACTACGAAATCCTACAATGCCCTCGTCAGAATACCCATAGAGTATTTGAACATCTTGGTCCTTCGCACGGCTCAATGTAGCCTTAAAATTATCAAAGGAGGGGGGAATAGGAAATTTTTCAGTATCTACCACATCTTGGCACTTTGCCGAATACCACTTCATAAACGTTGAACACGCAATATTAAAGATAGCCATTACTATTTTTCTTCTACGCGGGAGAATACACGTCTGAGCTCAAGGGTATGCAGAGGTCAACTGAGCACGCAGGGATAGAGATATGCTTAGGTAGTGGCAGGAGTCACGTTGCCGATCTTACAGTGGGCGGAGCTTAGCTTTTTACTGTACACACGCACGCACGCAAAGGAGAAAATGAAATCTTAATTGAAACAAATATACGTGATAAATAAATGTATCGTTAACAACACATACATAAACACACACACACACACATATATATATATATATATATATATATATATATAAATACAATCAAGGATTAAGGTAGCCAAAGGGTACAGTATCATAGGTACCAGGCACCTGGTAACGCTTCCTATAGGTGTTACGGCATATCTTCGTGCCCTTAAGTTCCTTCACACACCCCAGTTTCTGTGCCCGAAAATTGTGCGTCCCCACAGTCAGTTGGGGTAGCTGGTCACCCTCATCTTCCATGAACACTAGATCCTTCAACGAGTCAAAGTTAACGACTCGACGGTTCGCATGGTTAAGCGTGATACCCTTAGCCTTCACGATATACTTCATATCATCTCCTACCCTCACCCGTACCCCATAGATTTTTGGCCCTTTGACACAAACGAGTCTGCGTATGCACCATCACCATACTCATCCTTGATCTCGTCAGTTAGCTCTCCGAGGAATACCCCAATAGCGGGCATGTATTAACCTTCCCTCGCTATGAATATCACGCTATCTGTGTCAGCGTACAGCACCCTCCGCCCAAGAGAGTGCAATAGGTCCCAAAGTTTGATGCGGGCGTAGGCCGTTGTGAAACTGTTTACAGGTATGTTTGTAACCCGTGAGGTATCTGTGGCCAGTTCGGTGATGTACTTTATTATGTACGTATTACCTACATTCACGATCTCCATAACCTCATTATCGGAAGCGTTGGCATAATCCCAAACTTCACTATAACTTTGTGCCAAATGGACGTTCCCTTTGCCGGTATTCTGTGCAAACTTCCCCCAGAGACTGTTTAGACACAACTTTGCACTAAAGCGCTTGACTGTGTGTCAAATTAGCGGATAAGTTAAAAAAAATGACTGTGTATATTCTTGCCCATAATGGGGCGAAATTTGACACATAGTTCCTTTATAAGGAGCTGCTTGAACACGAGTCGTCTGCGATATTTACAGGTGATCCCTTGAAAAGAGGCAACAAACTAATACAGATGCAGATAAGAGGTAATGTACAGTTTAAAGACACCCTGCTATTCACACCTTGTAAATTAGGAAAGCTGCCCAAGGTCATGGGCGTAGCCGCTGAAGTCTCAAAAGGATATTTCCCTTACACATTCCTCACTAACGAAACTTTGAATTACGTAGGACTACCTCCATCCAAACATTACTTTAACTACACCAACATGAATGATAGTTAGCGTGAAGATTTTGACCGCTACTACAACAGTTTTAATGAAGCTAATTCATACAGTATAGCCGATGAATGTGAACGTTATTGCGTGAATGACGTACGTGTACTTAGAGTATGCTTTCAAGCCTTTAGAAGGATGCACATAACCCGTTTCAAATGTGATCCGCTGCAAGTCGCGACCACGATCGCCTCATTATGTTTTAGTGTTCAAGAATAACTTCATGCTTAAAGACACCTCAGCCATCATTCACAGAAACAATCCCCGCAGTTATGAGCACAAGGCTATTTACTGGCTCATACACCCACAGCAACAGACCGGGGTATATATAAAACATGCCCCCAACACGGGTGACTTACCCGTTAAGGTCAGTGGTCGTGTTTTTGGGGTTGACAGCCTAAGTGAGGATCCAGCTGATTGGGGAACATTTGATTGGCTAATACCCAAATTTGTGATACATCTCTACGCTGCGCGAATAAGACTAGATATTGTGTATTTAACGACACATCATTCTGATTGATGAAGAACATGCTTATGTTAAGATGGTGGGAGAACACTGTAAATGTCTCGGCAAACGTTTTATCCATCTCCAACATGAGATCGTCAAATACAATGACTGTTTATTTCCCTTTAACGAATTAACGTCATATACACCTTTGTGGAACAATATATCATCTTGGTACTCGTTGAACATTGATTGATACGTGAATAGCACCATATAACTTTATGCACAAATTTTGAGAACATCTCTCCCTTATCTTTAATGATTTTAAGCATAAACACAGTTTTACCACATCCTGTAGGGCCAGATATAATACATGTGGATGGGCTCGTGAACCTGAATTTTTCTACAGAATCCATCTCTAACACGTCACACTCCTAAATGGGTCATTTACAAAATATAATAAAAATTTAAGTGGTGTTCCTTATATTCTACAGTCGTGGTTTCCACTTCTTCCACAGAACCGTGAATGACGATGAGGTACAGCATCATGTCCCCATCATCGATATTACAGACGACCCCGAAGATAGTGTAGTTGCTGTCACAGACTCCATCCCCGCGAACGAGCCCACACCAGCGACACCTGTAGCACGCGACAATTCAAAGTGGAGGCATGATGAAGAGCCTGCCACGTCAGGTATAAAGCGTGCCAGGATTTCGCCGTTGTTAGACCACCAGTAATAGAGCCCCAACCCTCTACATCCTACGACACAAACCCCACAATAGTACCTTCCTCAAATAAAAATATACCCCCTTATTTCTGTTCAATTCCGGGTACATCCTCCACAGCATCAGCAGCTTCTCGAGCTGTAGAAGATGGTAAAACATTCGAGTTGGTGCGCACCGCCACCCCCACCCCAGCCCCAGGGTTGATCCTAGATCCATGTAGAGCAATGGTGTTGAACACGGACTACGGCGCTTAGTTGAACGTATTATGGAGTTTGCCCTTCAGAACCGCGACGAACGTGAAGTCAGAACGAGGCTGTCCTTCGGCTTTGGGTCAGATGACGAGGATGTAGATGATTTTTGGGTAGTAATACCATTCAGACGCTTGACAGCTGTAGATATAGAGTATATTTTTACCGTATAATGCAGGCTTCTCAAAATAGTACAGCCTTGAATATGGACAACTTCACGGTAAATATTAACCGTGTATTCCGTGTTGCGGGTCATAGTGCCACACCTTATACTCTTAACTTCAATTCTCAGGCTATTTACAGGCGGCATATAAACGTCGATCGTGGTTGCGGCTTTATAGTACTAGTCTTAGATCATATGTCACTATACTAATGCATGGGTCAAAAACATCTGGTTGCCTACGGTGGTGGAGCGTGCCTATAAACTACCTGAAGACTGTAAACTTGAGTTTGAGTGTAATATGGGTCCTGAAGAGCTGAGAAGGGTAGAGCAGGGAATGAATGTTCGTATAGTTGTATTTGGAATGGATGAACGTCGTAGGACTGTGTATGTTTTAAAAAGCAGTGTGAGAGATCGTACAAGACCCCTACTTATTTTAGGGCTGTCAGGAACAACGTATCTTCCCATCCGCAATATAAGGGACCTTTACGCGAGTTATGATAAAAGTCGAAAATATGGAAAGCATCATGATTTGTGTAAGGGATGTCTCGAGTTTGCGGAAGATATAGTGAAACATTGTAAGGATTGCCACATGGTATGCGCGCAGTGTAAAAGTTCCAAATGTGACTGTTTTGAATTCCATAAGTCAATTGGCACGTACAGGAAAATGAGAATATGTGAATGTGGTATGTTTCATATGATGGATAATTGGGGGAATTTCAAGCATAAATGTGATGAAATTCACTGTTCTACATGCCATGAGAAATATAAGGCAGTTGGAGTAAAGCATGTATGTTATATGAAAGACGCTAAGCCTGAAAATAGACCTTGTATAACTGTGTACTACGATATAGAAACATATACGAACGCTGAAACCAAAGACAAGAGGTCATTCCACATCTACTTCTAAGCCAGACTATCTGTGATGAGTGCATGGAGGTCGATTGTGATGAGTGTCACAAATGTGGCAAACGGACAAACGTTTTTAAAACGATCGCACACGACAGACCCGTGAAACTCTGTGTCCTATATTGTCAAGTTAGCGGAGAAGTTAAAAAAAATGACTGTATATTCTTGCCCATAACGGGGCAAAATTTGACACAGTTCCTTTATAAGGAGTTGCTTGAGTACGAGTAATCTGAGATATTCACAGGCGATCCCTTGAAAAGAGGTAACAAACTTATAATATGCAAATAAGAGGTAATGTACAGTTTAAAGACAATCTATTATTCACACCTTGTAAATTAGCAAAGCTGCCCAAGGTCATGGGCGTAGCCGCTGAAGTTTCAAAAGGATATTTCCCTTACACATTCCTCACCAGCGAAACTTTAAATTACGTAGGATTACCTCCACCCAAACATTACTTTAACTGTGAATGTATTAGTACAGGTGAACGTAAACATTTTGACCGCTACTACAACAGTTTTAATGAATCTAATCCTTACAATATAGCTGATGAATGTGAGCGTTATTGCGTGAATGATGTGCGCTTGCTTAGAGTATGTTTCCAGGCCTTTAAAAGGATGTACATATACCGTTTCAAATGCGATCCGTTGCAAATCGCAACCACGATTGCCTCATTGTGCTTTACGGTGTTCAAGAGCAATATTATGCCTAAAGACACCTTAGCCGTCATTCACAGAAACAATCTCCTCAGTTATGGGCACAAGGCTATTTACTGGCTCATACATATGCAGCAGGAGACAGATGTATACATAAAGCATGCCCGCATCACGGGAGAAATACCCATTAAGGTTACTGGTCGTGTTTTTTGGGTTGATGGTCTAAGTGAAAACCGTGCCACTGGTGAGAAGACTGTGTACTCCTTTAACGGTTGCTGGTGGCACGGATGCCCCCGTCCTGAGTGTGGAATCGTAGGAGATATCCACGGTAGATCTCCTGCCGATAGTTTTGCATGAACCCCCACCGCGATCAGTTTATAGGCGCCCAGTTCACTCACAAGGTCTTGTGGGAGCATGAGTATGATGCACGGATGGAAACAGATGGACAGTACCGTGAAGAAATAAACACGATCAAACGTTCAATGGTGTGGATCCTCTCAAATGCGTTGATAGTTTGTTCGGAGGGCGTACAAATCCCTTCAAGCTGGACTTTCCGCCTTCGGAGGGAGTGAAACTCAATTACTATGACTTCTGTTCTTTATATCCCTATGTAATGAAGAACAATCCGTACCCCGTAGGTGCAGTTGAAAAACTGGTGGGACCTGACCTGCCTCCCATCGAGGGGTTCTCAACAAATTTGAACGGGAACTATTTCGACCTTTCTTTCGTAGATGTGCTCCCCCCTCGCGATTTATGGATGCCGATCTTACCCGTCGTTATAGATCACAAACTCATGTTCCCTCCGTGTGTGAAGTGCGCAGAGGAGAATAATGGTGCCTGTAATCACACACTCGACCAGAAGAAGATCAGGGGCGTATATACAATTCCTGAGTTGTCCCGATCCATTCGTCAAGGTTACAGAATATTGAAGATATATGAAGTGTGGAGGTTTCAGAAGCTACCCAACCTTTTCACACCATATATAAACACTTTTTTGAAGGATAAGGTAGAGGCATCAGGGTATCCGCGAGGAGTTGATACCGAAAATGAAAAATCGGCTTATATTAAGCGTTACCATGACCGCGAAGGGATACAGCTTGACCGTTCCCAAATTGTAAAGAACCCAGTTAAGCGCTTTAGTGGAAAGTTGTGTATAAACAGTCTTTGGGGAAAATTTGCACAGAATACTGGCAAGGGGAACGTTCATTTGGTTCAAAGTTTTAGTGAAGTCTGGGATTATGCCAACACTCCGGATAAAGAGGTCATGGAGATCATGAATGTAGGTAATACTTACATAATAAAGTGCAACATTACCGAATTGGCCACAGATACCTCATGGATTACAAACATACCTGTAGCCAGTTTCACAACGGCCTACGCCCGCATCAAACTTTGGGGTCTATTGCATTCTCTTGGACGGAGGGTTCTGTCCGCCGATACAGATAGTGCGAGGGAGGGTGAATACATGCCGCCTATTGGTGAATTCCTCGGAGAGTTAACTGATGAGATCAAGGATGAGTATGGAGACATTGCATACACCAACTCTTTTGTCTCAACAGGACCAAAAACTTATGGGGTACGGGTGAGGGTGGGGGAGGATATGAAATATATCGTGAAGGCTAAGGGTATCACGCTTAACCAGGCAAATCGGCAGGTCGTTAACTTTGAATCGTTGAAGGATCTAGTGTGCTTGGAAGATGAGGGCGACCAGCCACTCCAACTAACTGTAGGGACCCACAATTTTCGGGGGCAGAAATTAGGGGGCGTGAAGGAACTAAGGGGTAAGAAGGTGTGCCGTAACACCTATAGGAAACGTTACCAGGTGCCTGGTACCTATGATACCGTACCCTTTGGATACCATAATCTCTGATTGTTTTATATATATATATACACACACATATGTCTATTGTTAACGAAATGTTTATTTTATTCATTACATGTATTTATTAATATATACCTTGAATAATTCGATGATAGGTTTATTAAATAAATCGTGTTTCAATTAGTGTTTCACTTTCTCCTTTGTATGTGCGTGGTGTGTGTGTGTGTGTATGTGTGCGTGTGTGTGTGTGCGTACAGGAGAAAGTTCTAAGCTCCGTCCCCTATATGATCGATCAATGGTCACGCGACTCCTGCTACAACCTGGGCATATCTCTTCCCTGTGTGCTCAGTTGACCGCTGCAAGCCCTGGATCTCAGACGTGGATTTGAAGAAAATCAAAATAGACAAAAAATAGTAATGGCTACCTTTAATGTTGCGTGTTCGACGTTTATGAAGTAGTATCCGGCAAAGTGTGAAGGTATGGTGGATATTGAAAGACTCCCTATACCACCCTCCTTTGATATTTTTAAGGCTACATTGAACCTTGCGAAGGCATTGCAGGATTTCGTGGTACAAACGATGTATTGAACTATGTTGTAGGACTAAACTTTATGAAAGCTCACATATACCGTGAAGTGGAAGAAACAACACGTGCAGAAGAGAAGCAACGGTTATGGCTAGTGAGACTTGTTGATAAGTGGTGTGACAAGCGATATTATGTCATATTGCATCATACCGAGTACTCGTTGCCTGCGTTTAGGAATGTAATTCTTGTTATAATTGAGAATCTGAAGTATTTTTTCCACTACATTAATATATATCATGACGAGGTTTGTAGTGAGGTTGTGGCTAAAGGACTGCATGAGTTTTTAACAGAATTTAGAGACGAGTATCGTCTGCTAAGCAAAAATGAAAAATATGGGCATCTTTCTCTCAAATAGTGTGCCGGAGTGCGAATAAAATGTTAGTTCGTGAAAATCCCCCTGAACGTAAATGTCTGGTGCGCATTCTCGGGAGTGGGAGTGATAAAACATTAAAACCGGTATTGCTTCATGTATCGCAGTTGGAAAATTTCTCAAAACACCTATCCAATATAATGAGATACAAGTATTCTCTTTCACGTTGGAAAAACGCCGCACACAATTCAACAGCTTATGGTGTGACTTACTCCTCCCGTCGAACCGATTCGCCCACCTGTGGCTCATAGTCATCTCAGAGCTTGAACCGACTGGACGTGCACTCTTCGTATACGATGGAATTTTCTTTGAGAAGCATTCTCAATGCCGTGTACGACGTGTCCGTGACGAAGGCATTGCCCGTGTTCAGGCGTGAAACCGGTGCTATTAGCTGTGTACTGAAAACGACTTGTAGACAAACAAACTCTGGTAAACGGAATGTTGTTTATTTAAGTGCTAAGGAGATGAATAGAGTTTTCGTGATAGTGATAGTTGAGAAGTGGAGTGAGGATCGTTATAAAATACCTGCAGGTGTAGTTACCAGAAGAGAGCAGATTAGTTATACCCCCTCATATACCATTGTTTGTACGTTGTGTATAAATAACGATCAGCCATGCATTGATATACGATTGATGTGGAAAAATGCAGCTGATAATAACGTTCTTGCCCCTACGCGAAACCGATTCATCCTCGACAGAATATTTGAAATCGTCGGTTTCCGCAAGTTAAAGCCTATATTAGACGCACGTGTTACGGATATGCTTTATTTTAATACGGTTCTTGAATACTCATACACCGCTCTGCTCGAAGGGTTTACCGACTGAACAAGGCGAGAATGATCTAGAGCTGGATGCTTATTTAAAAGGTTTAGACACTTTGCAATATCATGAACTTTGGTACAAAGCACTTGAGCGGTACAGGGCTGAGCTCACCTACACCGTTAACCCTGAAGAACTGTTTCTTTATATAATGAGCAACTGTCGTTATGACATAGAAGATTATTTCAACTGCCGCTATGAATTGTGAAGAAGAGTTCACGATTGAAAAGCATGTATCGGTACGAATAAACCCTCGATTGGAAGGGAGTGTTTATAAACTTGAATTTAATAATGATGTTGTTGCTAACGACGACCTCTTTGTGCGTGCTTTTGAATGTATTCTAGCCGTGTTTAAAGATAACTTGCCAGCCGAATGTAAAGTAGGTACAAAAATAGTATTGAATGATATGAAGGCTCTTTACACCGAGTATAGGCATCCCTATAACTTGAGCGGTGAAACAATGATGTGACTGTAGACTCGATCACGTGCGAGTTTCGTGTTTTGTCATAGTTAAGCGCAGTAGAACATAAAGTGTATGTATTTTGATGTATATTTATTTTCAATATATTTAATTATTTAACATAAATGTGTGTATATATATATATATATATATATTTCTCCTGTACTATTGTATTGATGGTTATACTCAATCGTTTAAAACTGTGTATTTCTTATATTATTATTTTATTTTATTTTTTATTATATATATATATATATATATTCCTTGTTCGTATTTCTTATACTATTATTATTTTTGGAATGTATATATATATATATATATATATATATATATATATATATATGCATTTAACTGCAATGACCACGCAGTATATAAATGAATAGAAACGACATAAGTATTAAGGAACGTTTCTGCACACGAGGAAGAGAAATCACGAATAAATGAAAAATGAGGCGAACCGCCCGGGAATCGAACCCAGGGCCTTCCAATTGCCGGTTGGATGCGCATCCAACCGGCAATTGGAAGGCCCTGGGTTCGATTCCCGCGCGGTTCGCCTCATTTTTCATTTATTCGTGATTTCTCTTCCTCGTGTGCAGAAACGTTCCTTAATACTTATGTCGTTTCTATTCATATATATATATATTTCTCCTGTACTATTGTATTGATGGTTATACTCAATCGTTTAAAACTGTGTATTTCTTATATTATTATTTTATTTTATTTGTTATTATATATATATATATATTCCTTGTTCGTATTTCTTATACTATTATTATTTTTGGAATGTAATATATATATTATATATATAAATATATATATATATATATATATATATATTTCTCCTGTACTATTGTATTGATGGTTATACTCAATCGTTTAAAACTGTGTATTTCTTATATTATTATTTTATTTTATTTGTTATTTTATATATATTCCTTGTTCGTATTTCTTATACTGTTATTATTTTTGGAATGTATATATTCTTCGTTCGTATTTCTTATACTATTATATTTTTTATTGTATGTATGTTCTTCGTTCGTATTTCTTATACTATTATTATTTTTATTGCATATATTACTCGTTTCTATAGAATTAACTAATTTGATTGTACTGTATATTTATTTTCTATATATTTCATGAAATTGATTCCAATAATTCGTCTAAATAAACAAAATGATGTAATGGTGTTTTATTTCATTCTTTTGGTTGTATATATATAAATATATATATAAACGATATTATTTAATTATATGTGTACCAAATGGATGGTTACGCCTTCTAAGCCGTCTGGCTGTTTAAGACTTCTAAACCAACTGTCAAGAATATCTGCTTTAATTAAATAAATAGCGCAATCTGGCAACTCAACCCTAATAATGTACACCTGAACATAATTAAATTATATAGGGGTGTCTGGTAACTCATCTATATATAAATAAATAAATAAAATAGTGGTATCTGACACCTCTCCTTATATAAATAAATAAAATAAATAGTGATATCTGGCAACTCCCGACCCTCTATATAACAGCTGCTGGTCCTCTGGACTCTCATTATGCTTCTGACTCCGGTGGATGAAACAACTCTCTCCTTCTTAGGTTAAGGCTTACCTTCTTAGGTTAGGATTTCCCTTTGGAGGGTGAGGACATCCCACCTTCTCCCCCAAAGACTCTCCTCCTCCTCCTTTCTCTCTCTTAGGTTAAGGTTACCCTTTTGGGGGAGGTCATACTCCATTCTACCCCCCAAAGCTCCCCTCGGGAAATGTGTGAAAGAAGAAAGCTAAGAGTAAATGTGAATAAGAGTAAGGTTATGTGGTGCTGTAAAAGGGAGGTTCGTGAGCGACTGAGTGTACGTTTGTATGGTGAGAAATGGAAGAAGTGGCATGTTTCAGATACTTAGGGGTGGATGTGGCGAGGAATGGGACGATGGAGGCGGAGGTGAGTCACAGGGTGGAAGAAGGGGCAAAGTACTGGGTGCCCTAAGAAGTGTTTGGAAGGAGAGATCAGTATCTGTGGGTGCGAAGATGGATATGTATGAAGGTATAGTAGTACCAACAGTGTTGTATGGATGTGAGGCTTGGATAGCGAATGCGAAGGAAAGTAAAAAGGTGGATGTACTGGAAATGAAATGCTTGAGGTGTGGGAGTCGAAGGAGTCTTGTGGAGAGAGCAGATGAGGGGTGTTAAAATGGTTTGGGCATATGGAGAGGATAAGTGAGGAGAGGAAAGGGGGGAGGGTAGACCGAGGAGGAGATGGAAGGTTGGAGGTGAAGGAAGCTTTGGGTCACCGGGACCTTGACGTCTGAGAAGGTGAAAGACTCGCGCTGGATATAAAAAAGTGGAGCGATGTGGTATATGGGGGGCGACGGGCTGGCAATGTGCCGCCTCAGGATGTATGAAGCGGTCTCGGTAAACCGTGGAGTAGTCTGCGGGGCTGGGCTGTGGAATTGTTGCCCTGAGGCAGGTGCATTATTGTCATGACAGCTGATGAAGTGAATGTGAGCGATTGAGGCGCTTCCTGCCTGTTTCTGACGGGAGCTCACTGCGGTGGGAGAGGCGTTTGGATATATATATATATATATATATATATATATTATATAATATAATTATAAAATAACGCACTGTCGCGACGAAGTATGGAGAAGGAAACCACTTTTCAAGAAGACGTAAATTTTTATTTCTTATACTGGCAGGTCAACTGCAAACAAGGATTACAAGAAAAGCATTGTCCTTCCCTATAACCAAAACTTGAAAGGGCTTAAGAAAAATTGTCAGAGAATAGGCACTAATGTGGCATTCAAATATAATAACTGCATAAATGATATGTTAATAAGGAACAAACCTAAGGACGAAAAAGACAGGTGTATATTAGGCCGGGTCGAAATTTTATATTGAAAAGGTACCTATTGTGAGGGTTTTGAATGGAACACAGGAACCCCTTCATAAATTATTTTCGCTGTTTAAAGCCTCCTACCCCTGGCACAATTTTTCACTTTTTGGCCTATATTGAAGAATATTCCATTTATACGAGACTTACTCTACACTCAGGTTTTTTGATGACATAAATCTTTATTAACGTATAATATCTTATTCAATAATGTACAGTATTAGGAAAATTAATTAAATACAATATATTCAGAAGAAAAAAATTAGAGGCATAATAAATGTGCTAAAATTCAATTCACTTTTTTACTGTTCCTTATCACATCAAAAGGGAAGAAATTTTCAATATCATGAGGAAATTTTATTTCATATGTTTCTTACTCATTTCATTGGGCCTTCCATTCAAACTTGGGCAGTTTTCGCCTTGATTCTAATGAGTTTAAGATAAACTTTTGACGGTTGTCATATCCTATTCTTTCCTGACATGCCTTTGTTACTAGGTTCAATGCCCTTTCCACACTTTGACTGTGGCATGGAAAAGAAGCTATCTCCAGCATTTTGTAGCTCATCGTCGCTAAAATTGTTTAGCAGCGGTGGAGGAGTAATGATCTCTTTTTGTCAATCGATCATCTCGGTGTAGTCAGTAGATTGAAAATTGAGGGTTCGAGGCAACTCAAAATTTCTGGTACCTGAAAATCCTGTTCTTGAAAGGATGATTTTCTGAATAGCTTGCTCCCTAATTTCTAGTCTCTTGTTAGTTTCCATTGATATGAGTATATTTTCTGGGTGGGAAAAGTAGTCGTTATTCTTTAATACTGGTTCTATGATTGATCTATGTTGTTCATCTAAATTTCGAAGCAAGCACATTAAATGCCAAAAGTTATATGCATCATCAGTTGCATTAGATGAGATTTTATCCAAAACCATCCTGGAGCATAGAACTGCCTAATAACCTTGACTATATCTTGAAGGTTTTTATCGGGATTTGGCGTTGAGATATATAATCGAAGGACCCTGTTGACTAGAGTTAGCCAGCGAGCATGGTGAAGGGTACCTGGGGATCGAGTGGACAGATCTTGAGTAGTGTCTCCAGTTTGCACTGTCAGACACATATCATAGAGATATCTTTGATCACTGTTTAGCTCCTTCACAACATTTGCTGGAATTTCTTTAATGTTTCCCTTTACGCGAAAATATTTGACTACGTCCAATTTTGTTAAATCTGTTTTCAGTTTATTCCCAGTTGAACCCACAAAAGTATTTGGACCTGTTGTTTGACCATCAATGGCTTTGTAGAAGTGCATAAAAGGCAGCTCATTCAAATGCAAGAGGCACACCAACCACTGCACTGGTCTGTTAAGATGAACTTCAACCAGTTTTATGGCTCCACCAATTTTTCCTGTATTTACAGGAGTACCATCACACAGTAAAGCTTTGATAATATCTGTGCTGTTCGATCTGTAATAATAGTTATCAACTCTTCTGCTATGCAGCAAGCAGTTCCATTATCTGGTGTGACATGGTCTACATAGATGCTTCCATGTTCTTTCACAATAACATAGTGTTCCTCTTTTATCTTTCCACTTTTAGTTAATGTGGTATCTTCTTTTCCATCAAATCCAAGGCACTCCATCTTCAGATTTTCGGATTTAGACCTAAAAGTATTTGTTTCACCCATGCGATTTCTTTCTCTTTCTAATTTCTTTCTGTCAAGCATGTTGGTGTGGTTAAGGATCCCCATATCTTTTAAAGCTGCATTGACTATTGCAGCTGCATCTCTACAACTTACACGATAACGATCTGTTGTCAATGCTAGGTTTTTATAGGAGTGCCTGTTCTGAATATTCTCAGTCAATTCTAAATCGGCCTCATAATCTACATCCTGACTCTCTGAATCTACATCCATGTCTTCTTCGGTATAAATTCCGATGGTAAAACATTGGTGGCTTCAGTCATTTCTTCTTGTGCTTTTAGTTAACGGTTTTGTGCTTCTTGGGCTCTTGCTAAAGATCTCTTCTTTTTTGAACTAGCTATGCAATCAATTGGTCCTAACTGATTTTTTTCTTTGTTTTTGACCCACAAAAGACTCCCATTCTGCTATTGGTATTTTATCCTTACACCCGCAAGATTTCCTATCAATTCCCTTATCATAGCATTCACAAGAAGATATATCAAACATTTCATCATACTGAGCTACTTTTAAGGCAAAACTTTCATTTCTTCGATGTAACGGCACCTTGTTCAATTTTGAGGCTTCTTCTATTAGTCGATTGACTTTAAGATAGATACCTTTGGTGTTAATCGTAGGAAAGAAAATTTCATCCAAATGTCTTCAGTGTCTTTTACAACAACCCTGTAACAATCATTAACAGTTGCTGATCCTTTTGATTTAGCTTCTTCACGACGCGCACAAAAAGGTAGTGTCTCACACATCTGCTTTTGAAGGAGTCATGGCTGGTGGGAATTCCGTAGGATATCCAAAGGCTGCATTTGAGGACTTGCTTCTCGTAGTCATAGTTTATATTCAGAAGTAAAATCAAATTATATGTAATTTATAATTTATGATAATTCAAATTATAATTAAAAAATGCAAATTATTTCTATTTATCCGAAACATAAAAATATGAAGCATTAAACAAACAACTTACCATGTAACATACCAACATTAAACATATGCAAATATGAAGGCAAAAAAGGGAGGAGGGGCATGTGAAAGTGGTAGTAGGGTAGCACATGCTTGATTTTTTAATATTTTGTTAAAGTGATAAAAGAAACCTTCCTACATAGTGTGCTCTTTAAGATATAAAAATTTTTCCCATTGAATATATGCAAATATGAGGGTAAAAAGGGGGGGGGGTATGTGCTAGGGGTAACAGGGGTAGCACATGCTTGATATTTTAATATTTTGTTAAGATGATAAAATGAAACTTCTCACATAGTGTACATTTTAAGAAATAAAAAAATTCCCATTTTCGACCCGGTCTAGTGTATATATATTTCCATGTAAAGAATATCCTGATAATGTATACGCGGGAGAAACGGGAAGGGACCTCAGGAAGAGAATTTATGAACACAAGAGAGATGTGATGGTGGGGAATGAAAAAAGTGTGGTATTCTGTCATGTTATGGACTATAACCATGTAATAGATTTCAATAATTGCAACTTTGTTTTCAAATCTAATAATTATGTTAAGCGTAGAATTGTGGAATCTAATCTTATAGGCTCTATACAAAATTTTAATCTATCCGATGGTCAATTCTCTTTTAACAAAATTATATGTACATAATGAAATTAAGAATTTTGTAACATTACCCTCCAAAAATCCCCAGGCAACACAAATACATCCATCAGGTTAAAGCTAGGTCGGAGGGGTCACTTAACTATCCTCTGAGAAGAGGATGGGAAGGTTCAGACAGCTAATCTTTGATAATTAACTTCCAGTTGTATATAAACTCTGTTCTCTGTTTATACGGTCATTACCAATTGAAAAGGGCTCGCGAGGAGCCGAAACTGTATTGGTGTTAAGAAATAAAAATTTACGTCTTCCTGAAGAGTGGTTTCCTTCTCCAAACTACATATAGAGCTCTCGTTGGTACAGTGACCTTTTACATACTTGACAATGATGATGCGAGCTGCTTTTACCCTGACTATCCATGGATGGAGGGGTGCTTTGTAAAACAGAGAAACCTTTATTTTTCTAAAACACCTGTAAACAATCTGTTTCCTAAATGTTGATTAAAGCATATATATATATAATCCATTCTTTATTTATTTAATAATTAAATATAATTAATTAATAATTACAACCTGAATACATATTTCCGTAGAGTTTTATTATTTTTTTAGGATTATTACAATAATATTATAATTAATTTCTATTAATGGAGGAATGAATAATTCTTTATTTATTTATTTATTTATAAAATAAATATAATTTTACAATTTCTATTATTAAAATAATTTTAACAAAATAAATAATTGTGAATTTGGCCTATTTATTTTATTTAATTTGACTCTTATTTAATCCTTATATATATATATATATATATATATATATATATTGGTAGTGAATCCTATGAAAAAATAACATAAATAGGTAAAATATAAGGGCCTTCTACGTACAGATTTACTATAAACGATGTTCGCGTATAAACATTCCCGCACACACACGCGTACACATGGATTGTCATATTTGTTTCAATGGCGCCATTGAAAGACATTTATGGACACGGCGAATCCGCATAAATTATGTGAATAACACATATACAAAAGATATTCCGCGCGTAAGATTTCTTCATGCCTCAAGTCTGCATTTAATAATTAATCAGTCATAAGACAGATGATGAAATTGGAATTTTAATTCACAAAATGATTAAGAATCAAAAGGAGGAAATGTTTTCAAAAAATTGTGTTAAAAAAAAATGACCTTTTCTCCATATTTACGTCCTAGAACGGAAGTGTTTCATTCATTTTCGCTCACTGTTTTAATGGTATGGATTTAGAGAGAGAGAGAGAGAGAGAGAGAGAGAGAGAGAGAGAGGAATCCTTTATTTCACAACTTGAAACACTTTTCTGATTTTAATTCGTTTATTATTTTCAATTTAAATACTTTTCTTTTCATTTTGTTTTCCTCATTTGAAGAAAATTATGTGAAGTAATTTATGAACTCATTTTCTCGAGGTCTTTTTATGTAAACTTTGAAGTGATACGAAAATATTCCGTTATTTGTGTTTTTTGTAATTCTGTTATTCGACGGTTTTTCGTGTCGTGTAAATTATTTTAGATTTAGTCGTGTAATTTGAAAGAAAGAGATGGAATGTCACGTTTTCATGCTGATATTTAAAACGTAGTTGTTGAATGTTTTGTATTGTGGAATGTTAAGTAAATTGGGTAAAGTGAGATGTTAAACTTACATTTTTGACGGAGTTGCAACGGCTATGAAGCGAAATGATTAGGCTCTGAGTTCCCCATCATACAGTCTTCTTGATGGATAAAAACGGACATCCTTCAGTATTTGATTCCTTTTTCCCATTTATTTTGTATATACAGTTTTTAAATTAATTTACAAACCTCCCATTTCTATATTTCACTGCGTGAAATGGATTTAGAATATTTGTGTTGAATACATACAGACCAAGCTCTACACGCCGTTCGAATCACTTTGTAGCTACATAATTTCTTCATTAATACTGAAGCAGTTTCATTAATATTTACTTCCACTTTGTAAAAAGGAAAAAGAACAGCGAAAGTCAAACAACAGAATTCGCTTCTAGGCTTCAATTCTGGAAGCTATTGAGAGAACGAACAATCAAAGAAAGTCGCCATTATATGCAAATTTCCTTTCATTTTTTAATGGACTTCAAGCGGAAATCTGTTCACTGTTTGGTTACACTTTATATATATATATATATATGCGATGAATTTTCACAATTAAACAAGTGAAATGAATGAATGATGCAAATCCACAAGGAAAAAGAAAAATTATTCTAAGGGCTTTCCTGTATTCAGAAGTACACCTCGTCAGGGACGTCATTCCCTAACGTCATTCCCTGACGAGGTGTACTTCTGAATACACGAAAGGCCTTGGAATCATTTTTCTTTTCCCTTGTGGGTTTGCATTATATATATATATATATATATATATATATATTATATATATATATATAGGGCGTCCCAAAAAAATGTATACACACTTTAACAGCTGATAGCTCAATTGATGTTTCTTTCTTTCCAAGTTAAACCCATTAGAATTAATAATGGCAGTCAGACTAAGCTTTGAACAAAGGAAATTCATTCTAAAATGCTACTGGAAGTGTGAAAACGCAGTTGAAGTGCAAAGACAGTTTAGGAGGGAGTTTCAAACAGATCCACCAACGCGACTTACCATCACTCGAATTAGAGATAAGTTTGAAGCCGATGGAACTGTTCAGAATGTCCACAAGAAGCGTTCCGGAAGACCACGGACATCGACAAGCCCCACAAAGCAGAGAAGAGTACTGGAAACGTATCACCAAAGTCCAAGAAAATCTGTGCGGCAAGCGAGTCGTGAGGTAGGAATTGCAGAATCGTCTGTCCACGCATTTTGAAGCGCTGTCAATGGAAAAGTTACATTCCAAGATTAGTCCTGCTATTAATGAAGATGATCCGGACCGAAGAGTGGAGTATTGCGAGTGGTACTTGGCACGATGTGGATGTGGATTGGACGAAGGGGTTTCGTAGAATACCCTCCGCGTTCACCAGACCTCACACCACTAGACTTTTTTTTATGGGGATACTTAAAAGACAAAGTCTACGCTATAAAACCTGCAACAGTCGCTGAATTGAGAGCAGCCATTGAACGAGAATGCACACAAATACCAAACGAAATGTTTCGTGATGTTTGCGATTCCATTGCTTCGCGTTATCAGCAGTGCCTGGACCAGAACGGACGTCAGTTTGAAAACAGGCGTTGACAAAACAATTAAATAATGTCTGTAGATTCTATTACATTTTAAAGTGTGTATACATTTTTTTGGACGCCCTGTATATATATATATATATATAATATATATATATATATATATATATATACAGGGCGTCCCAAAAAATGAATACACACTTTAAATAATTATAAGGCATGGACTAATCTTGGAATGTAACTTTTCCATTGACAGCGTTAAATGCGTTGGACAGACGATTCTGAAATTCCTACCTCACGACTCGCTTGCCGCACAGATTTTCTTGGACTTTGGTGATACGTTTCCAGTACGCTTTCTTGCTTTGTGGGGCTTGTCGATGTCCGTGGTCTTCCGGAACGCTTCTTGTGGACATTATGAACAGTTCCATCGGCTTCAACTTATCTCTAATTCGAGTGATGGTAAGTCGCGTTGGTGGATCTGTTTGAAACTCCCTCCTAAACTGTCTTTGCACTTCAACTGCGTTTTCACACTTCCAGTAGCATTTTAGAATGAATTTCCTTTGTTCAAAGCTTAGTCTGACTGCCATTATTAATTCTAATGGGTTTAACTTGGAAAGAAAGAAACATCAATTGAGTTATCAGCTGTTAAAGTGTGTATACATTTTTTTGGGACGCCCTGTATATATATATATATTATATATATATATAACGTCTTTCAAGTATCTCTGACACGGTAGTAATTTAAAAACGCATGTCTGATATCCTTTTGGGCGGATGGATGGATTCGATGTCTGCTATCAGAGAACCCAACGTATATCCAGCCATTGCAGGAGCGATGGAACTTGATAGAACCCTATATTTAATGTTGTCCCTGTTAGTGCATTTTTTCCCTCATAGCCTTGTTAATAAAGTTAATCCCAACCTATATATATATATATATTAACGTAAAGAACGACGCTTGTATAGGAGATATCCCGCGCAAGATGAGAGAGAGAGAGAACGAAAAAATGAAAAAATGAGGTAACCACCCGGGAATCGAACCCTGGATCTTCTGATTGCCGGTCAGATATGATAACCATTACACCATGGTTATCATATCTGACCGGCAATCGGAAGATCCCGGGTTCGATTCCCGGGTGGTTACCTCATTTTTTCATTTGTTTCGTTCTCTCTCTCTCATCTTGCGCGGAATATCTCCTATACAAGCGTCGTTCTTTACGTTAATTATACTGCGTGTTTGAAGTTATATATATATATATATATATATATATATATATATAAATGTAATAATGCCGCTAAAGTATGTCATTTCTTTTTCATTGAATAGTAAAGCGAAGTCATTTGAGAGAGCAATTAACCACTTTCATGAGACGCTCTTTGGCAACGAATGGCTCGTATACCTTTTCGCCATAACCTTCAATGATGACGTAAAATGATGACAAGATATGTTCACCCTACTTTATGGTGTCATAATAAAAACACACTGGGTGTGGTTGTTTCTAAGAACTACCGATATAAAGTGAGAAAATAGAAATGTATTTGTTTTACAGTAGGATTAAATATCCAGTAAGAGGTATCCCTCATTATATCGTCAAATAGTTAGTGAAAGGGAAGAGAAGGTACGGAAACAGTGAGGGTTATAACCTTAAAATATTTAGGATAATACATATACAGTCGGCTTATACTGTACGCCGTGTACCAATCGCGATCATTCTCATTGAACTTGCAGTTAGTCGAACATCGATTAAAGAAAATAGCAAATAGCTGAGTACTATAGACCTAAATCACCAACACGGTATTCATACCGTTATTCTGTAAGTATTTTAAGGGTCTATTGAAATTTGAATGCAAAACAACCAACATACACTGAATTTATTTTATGTGACAAGGGAGAAAACTAATCCCGTTGAAATTTATCTGGAGAGAGAGAGAGAGAGAGAGAGAGAGAGAGAGAGAGAGAGAGAGAGAGCGATGACGATCAGAAAAGGGTTGATTGAGCTAACCAAGTTAAATGAGCGTCCACCACTCTTCCTTCAAGTCATTAAAAGTGACTGAATGATGTTCAAGAGAACACACTCTCTCACGGGCGGTAAACAAGAGCGAAAGTATTCAGTTTTATTTATTTATTTATTTACATGTATGTATTTGACCACTCGTTGAGAGATTGTAGTAAATTGTGGTGCAGAAACGCAGTAGCGGATTATCACTGAGGCTATTAAGACTGAAGCCTCAGGCTCACATGCTTGAGCCACCCCCCCAATCAACTGAGTTTCGATGATATAATTCGAGATTTCGCAAACTTCTTTGATTAAATATGACAGCGTACACAAACTGACAAATTCCCTTTTTTTGTTTTGTTTTATAGACCCTAAAGTAAAGTTTGTTTAATACTGTTTGGTTTTGGCAAACGGCAAAATACACTGTATTAAGGTTCTTTTAAGTTTGTTTCTCAATTAGCCTGAGCACCGTACATATAATTCGTGTAAATGTACTATGTACTGTACATAAACATGTATTATTAATAAGAAGCTATAGAAAAGGACTCCCATATTCTTCATTGCCCCGGGGCCCCGAGGTGTCTTAATCCGCCTCTGCAGAAGCGACTTGGTGGGTAAAGGTATTGAGGGGTCATTCTACGATGACGATTACAACATTTGGAGTAATTGTTTAGTAAACATTCAACTAAAAGAGTGTAAGTATGGAAGGCAGGACAAAAGAGGTATGAGGCATTGTGAAGTACGCTCTCAAGTACATTTTGGCGACATTTGTTCTACAATATATTCTTTAAATTTTTATATTATAAGCCTCCGAATTGGCGTGACGGTCGCGGCACTCCGTGTTTTAGGAAGTACGCACGCAGTCTGTTAGTTACATGAGTTATTATAGTGCAAAAGAGATTCGAGTAATACGGGACTATCATTCTAATTCCCTTATGAATTGAAAGCCTTCAAATCTTCGAATGAAAACTAAAAATCAACCTCAGTATTAGCATGGAAAATTTGTCGGTAAAACTTTTTTCTAAATAAATTTCGAGAACTCGCAAACGTTTCTAACTTTATGTAAACACACAAGAATTTTTAGAAAAAATTTAATTCACCAAAAGTTTTAAACGATTTTCTTTTTTTTCTTTTTTGAAAATGGTGTCTTCTGTTAATAGTGAGTTTTAACATCCCCTTTTCACTCACCATCTGTTTGTTTACAGTTCAAATTCAGCTGTTTATGCGAAGCCAAACAGGATGCAGAGCCTTTTCAGTAAACACATTATATATATATATATATATATATAAGAGAGAGAGAGAGAGAGAGAGAGAGAGTATGCTCATATATATAATGTTAAAAATTTCTTTTGACCTCTTGATCTTGAAATATAATTTTCATTATTTTGGAATGTATTTACTGTGAGGTGTGTTAACAATAAACTGATAATGGATTTAAAAGCTTATTATATATAAAGATCTTCCGAGCAATAATGCAGTATAGTATATCTTTCAACACACACACACACACACGCCGCATATATATAAATATATATATATATACACACACGAGTGTGTGTATATATATATATATATATATATATACTCTATCTCTAGAGTATGTGTGTGTGTGTGTGTGTATAATCATTCACAGGTTTGCTCCTAAGGGATTTCGGGAGACTCTCCCATCTTCAGGACTAAAAATCAGTTTTATCCGTATAATTTTAAACTTAATTCTTCTAAAATCTTAATTTTTCGTGCTTACAAAATCTGTTCAGATTGGCTGACTTTTCACCACGACAGTAAATTACTCGCGACTCGCTTTGTTAATAATAGTTATCCCATAAAATTGTTTCAAATTTGCCTTAATTCTATTCTTGATGGAATTTATCGGCCTAGTTCCCCTAAAAAAAAAAATGCCCCTTTTATATGTCTTTACTGTAGGTGAGAACCCATTCAATTTTGTTGAAAAAAGAATTAAACAGTGTATTGTCCAAACTTTTTCCGTTTGTTAAATTTAATTTTTGCTTCACTAATCCGAAAAAAATTGGAACCCTTTTCCAGTTCAAAGACGCCGCCACTCCCGAATTGATGCGCTCCAGAGTCGTATACCTTTTTAATTGTCCTCGATCTAATCGAGGAACGCGCTTCGGGGTCAACCGAACGTTTGCTTAAGGTGTCCATCGATTCGCATAGTGGCATCGGCTTCAGATCTGGTTTCCTACTTAATGTAAAGGAAAAGTGCGGCAATCGGTGGTGTCGTACTAATAAATGGTATCACACCATCCACTATAAAGATTTACAAATTTCACCTCAAACCAAAGATAGAAAATTCCTCACAATTTTTTAATCACTTTTTATTAAATATATTTCTCGTTCCTCCAACACAGATTTTGTTGTCTCTCCTTTCTACATTGCATAACAAACTTAAACAACCAACTAACCCGAATTATAGTTTCTCATTCGCAACTCCTAATTGTTTTATCCACTTTGTTATTCCTCGCGTTCTTATTAAAACCATTTACTAAAACTAAACATTTTAACTTTGGTTTTTTTTCTAACATAATATGAATTGTTTAAAATTTTATTTGTAATTTTCAATTTTTGTAACCACCTTTTGAATATGTATTTTAATTTTTTAGCCCAGAAGATGGGAGATTCTCCCGAAACGTTGGCCAATATACAGTGTATCTCAGAAATCGCGCACCATAGGCTTTATTAAGATTTACGAGGTTTACGAGTCGAAATGGTTTATAAGTGATGTTTAATTACAATATATGTTCGATAATGTTCGAATAATAAAATTAATAGTATGTACAGTTAATCAAAAAGCTATCTTAAAATAATCAAATTGAATGAAGCTATATTAGCCAATGGTGCGCGACTTCTGAGACACCATTTGCTAATGTAGCTTCATTCAATTTAATTATTTTAAGATAGCTTTTTGATTAATTGTACATACTATTAATTTCATTATTCGAACATTATCGAACATATATGGTAATTAAACATCACTTATAAATCATTTCAACTCGTAAACCTCGTAAATCTGAATAAAGCCTATGGTGCGCGACTTCTGAGACACCCTGTGTATATGCTTCTCCACATGACCTTTGTTCTCTCTCTCTCTCTCTCTCTCTCTCCCCACACACATATATATATATATATATACTAATAATAATACTTGTGATAATTTAACCTCTTTCGTAATGGCAAAGATCGTGTGAAGGAAGAAATCTTACAGCCTCACTTCGTATCCGAACCATTTCAGAGTTAGTACATCAAATGAAAGACGAGAACGGTCACCCATCCAACTACGGAATAGACCCAACGTCGCTTAACCGCGTTAATCTAATAAAAAGCGGTGTTTTGACGTGGCTATGATGTAGCCATAGACTAGAGAGAGAGAGAGAGAGAGAGAGAGAGAGCATTGTTCTTCTATCTTTAAAATTTGTAGGAAATGAATAAAAGTATTAGTGTCATTGTTTTTGTTGAAAGAAAATACTAATTTGGGTGTAAGTGAGAACCTTTTTTTAAAAGGGTTTCATCCAATCATCTTTAAATGTTTAAAAAATATTATGAAATAACGAAAGAGTTAATGCTTAGAATTGTTTTTAAAATTGTTCATAATTAGCCAGCGACTGAAACTCTCTTAAGGAATTATATTCTACTTTCTTTGTAAAATAATGATACTATATTTCCTCAGAATTTTTATTTTTACGCTGACAAACAAACTTAGCTGTAAGTTGTTAGATTTACTCTTGTGCCTTCCTTTGTTTCATCAGAGTTGAAAATCTTCTAACATCAAAGTTTGAAATGTTAAAAGAAAGTTAAAAACTTTAACGTTTGTTTTATTAGGAGTTATAATTATATGCGCATAACACTGGTTTCTGACAAATGAAATTTAAAATGAGAAAGATATATATATATATATATAATACACACAGACCATGCATGGAACAAGGCACTCTTCTGGGAAAATTAAATCCACTATAGTCCGAATAAGTAATGGTAAATGACAAACACTTGTATTTTTTTTAGCTAAAAATACAATAGTTACCCTTTTTCCTTTGATGTATTCAATCCGACGTGAATGCAACGAGTCTTTTGCTTATATTGGGGTTCTGAATATAGTGGCTAGATGTAGCTGTAAACCCTAGATCCCGTCCAAAGCTGGATCCTATCTCCTGTGCAGATAGCTGGTGAGGAAAGCTATATTTTTGGGGCATCTTTGCGAGTGACCCGTTGCCCACGTCGGGCTAATATAATGAAAAAGAAAAACTATAGTGTTTGTCATTTACCATTCCTTATTCGGATTATAGTGGATTTAATTTTCCCAGAAGAGTTCCTTGTTCCATGCACGGTCTGTGTGAATCATGAAAAAACCTCAGGGGACCATTCTGAGTTCAATATCATATATATACACCTTTCAACCTTTCCAAGGTTCCGTGCGATGATTCCTCGTTTCACGAAGGTCAAGCTTGTCGCCCCTCCTCTCGAGTTGTCGCCCCTCCTCTCGAGTTGGCCTGGTGAAGTAGTGAGCTGGTTTCTTGTATTCTCCACCTCACATAGACAGGTACGCCCGGCTCATCGGGGATTGTTCTGAGCCAGGCGTCTAATCTTCTTTTGAAGATGTCCACTGCAACACGATTCGTGTTCCTTAGGTCTTTGGGCAGCTGATTAAATACTGTAGTTTTGGTCCTCTCACAACAAAACTATTTTCTTTCAGGGTTAAGGATGTTCCCTGTCTCGCCTTTAATTTGTGAACAGGACACAGTCTTCCTTTTCTACTTTCCACCGTTGTTTGGGGAGTTACAGGGTTCAGAGTAAGATTAGGGACTAGTTTCTCCATTATTTTCCAAGTGTAAATAATGGTATATCTCTCTCTCCTCCTTTCCAGTGAATATAGGTTTAATTCGCGTAACCTTTCCTAGTAGTTTAGTTCTTTGCACCCATTGATCTTGGCTGTGAAGCTTCTCTGAATCCCTTCTAGTTGTCTAGTGTCTTCTTTTTTATTTGGGCATGTTAGGACCGAGCAGTATTCCAATTTGGCTATGATCAGTGTTTTCAGTAAATGAATCATTATATTCCTATCCCTTCGTTTAAAAGTTCTCAATATCTGCCCCGTTATTCTCTTTTCTCTGTTTACTGCTATCTTATTTTGTGTTTCAAATTTCGCATAATCTATCATTACAACCCCTAAATCTTTTGCTCTAGAATTTCTCCGAATTTCCTGTCCATTTGGGGTATAATATTCCATGGATTTTAGGTCTTCTTTTTTCCGAACCGTAACATATACATAAAACATATATATAACCTTTGGTTGGCTTCCGACCAACTTGTTCATTCTGACGAAGGTCAAGCTTTTCACTCCACCTTAGACCTACAGTTTAACATGGAATCCGAACCACGCCCCACCAGCAGCCAGCGTCTTAACTACTAGGCCACCCAGGGTACCCATTTTTATCTACGAACCACTTTCTTTATTATATGGAAGGATGAACAGCTGGGTTTTGCTGCGCGCCGGCTGCCGTGGCCGGCTGCCGTCACCGGGTCTCGATCCCGTGGCCGATAGAGTCGTAGTCAGCGACGTTAACCACTACACCACCGAGGCGCACATATACTGTATATATATATATACACACACATATATACACACACACACATATATATATATATATATACAGTATATATATATAGAAATTTCTGTTTGTTTTTCATTCAATATTGATTTTAATTTCACATTGTTATTAAACAGCCTGAAGATGAGCGTATTGCTCGAAACGTTGCGCAATAAAGAAGACTTTTCATGGCATTTACATTTCTCCTTGTCATTGGATTTCTACTAAATATTAAATTGAAGCTCTGTAGAAGCAACCCGCATAATTATATATATTCAAGGTATGGACAAGATGGCCTCAGGGCTTATCGCCATGTTTGGAAGACTTCACGAAAGTTTCTCAAGTCAAAACTGGACTGTTATTTTCTTGAAATGTGTCGGACTTGCAGGATTTTCCCGAAATTTGTTTACTTCAAACTCTACCGTGATAATCTATATGACTCTGAATTTTATCAATCGTCCCTGGAATATTTATTAAATAATGAAATTAATTATAAAATCAAAATATCAGATTCGCATAACAAGTCTCTTGGGCATTATATAACTACTCTTAAAAATACCTTGTCGTTGTTGGACTATTTTTAATAATTTCTCTTGTACAACGTGAACTAGAAAAATTTCACTCTACCATCTTGGAAACACATGAACGTAAGTTAAAGGCTTTGGGAATGAATTCACCAAATTTTTTCAATTCAGAGAAGGTAATTTCGAATCTTTCTAGTTACACACTCTCCCCCTCGGGAAAAGTTTTTACTGTCACTTGGTTTGCAATTTAAGCTTCCGTTGTTTCAAATATATAAGCCCTCGTTTTTTCTTTACTTTGAAAAATTTTTCAATGGCTTGAAAAATGTTCCCCATGTGGGGGATTTCAACAATCTCAAATGTCAGTTCTCAAATTTAACTCAAGAATTTTTTCTTAAACTTAGAAATCTTAAATTTCAATCTTTCATATTTAGGAAGAGTGATTTGCAGTGTATTAAGAATTTGGCAAAGAACCAGGAGATTGTTGTGACTAGACCAGACAAGGGTAACGGAGTGGTTATTTTGAATAAATCGGACTACATAAACAAAACTAATGAAATCCTAAGTGATCTTACTAAATTCAAACAAATTCTAGAACCTGTAAATAAAGTCATTGTAAGGTTAGAAGACCAGGTTAATAGATTTCTGTCACGACTAAAGTCCTTAAAGATAATAAAAAATGATACTTACTCTCAGTTGTTCGCATCTGGTGCTAATCTTGCTCAATTATACTGTCTGCCTAAAATCCATAAAGCTGGAACACCTCTCCGTCCTATTTTAGCTTCGTATAACTTACCCACCTTTCAATTGGCAAAATTTGTTGTTCGTCTCCTGTCCCCCTTTGCGAAAAATGTTTACACTATAAATAACTCGTTTGAATTCCAAAAAGAACTGGGTAAAAACTTCGATTCAAAAAAGTTTTTTGTCAGTTTTGATGTAAAGTCACTTTTCACAAATGTACCTGTATCTGAAACTATTGCCATTATTTTAGATAGGGTTTTTAGCTCAGTTGATAATTTTCATGGTTTTTCATTGTCTCATTTGAAGGAACTTTTAGAATTGGTCTTCAAACAATGCTATTTCACTTTCAACAATAAGGTTTACCAACAAATTGATGGGGTAGGGATGGGATCACCAGTCGGACCGTTAGCAGCTGACTTTTTTATGACTCATTTAGAAAGTGTAATTTTTAGACAATCTCCCACTCATCTCAAGCCAATTTTCTATCGACGCTTCGTTGATGATTCGATAGCAGTCTTTGATAATGCGGTACAAGCGCAACAATTCTTTAACTTCCTAAATTCTTTGCACCCCAATATAACGTATACAATGGAAACTGAGCAAAATGGCTCCCTCCCCTTCTTAGATCTTTTAATTTCGAAAAACGGTGATTCTATTACTACATCAGTTTATAGGAAACCCACTTTCACTGGTTTGGGCATGAATTTTTTTAGTTTTACTGATTTCAACTATAAGATGTCTTGTATTAAAACTCTCCTGTTCAGAGGATATAATTTGACCTCTAATTTTACCTTACTTAATGATGAATTTAATAATCTAAGATCATACTTTACTAATAATAGTTTTCCTGTTCAATATGTAGACAAACTAATTAGATCCTTCTTAAATAATGTTTATAGCCCTCAACTTCCATGTATTACAGTGCCGAAGGATATAAAATATTTCTTGGTACCTGAAATGGGTCCCTTGAATAAGGAATTTAAGCTTAAATTTACAAAATTGTTAAGGAAATTTTTTTATCATACTGATTTCCGCATCATATTTATTAATAAAACGTCTTTAGGTAGCTTTTTCTCAGCGAAGGATCGAACCCCTGACTCGTTGCGTAGCGGTGTTGTATATTTATTTACCTGCCCCAGGTGTCTCCTTGGGAATTACATCGGCAGCACTGTTCGCTCTCTCAGGGCTAGATTTTATTCGCATATGGGAATAAGTGGCCGAACAGGTAAAATTTTAAAAACTAAGGAAGCCTCCAGCATTCGTGAACATAGCATCAAATGCAAAATTGATGTCACTTTAGACAATTTTAAAATTCTTGGTTGTAATACTTGTCCCAACTCACTAAGAATTTTAGAATCCCTTTTCATTAAAGCATTGTCCCCTAGTCTGAATGTTGACTCATCGTCCGTCCCTCTCAATTTGCTATGATCCCTCCTCCTTCCCCAATTCCTTATAATCCCTCCTTCCCCTATCTCCCTCGCCATCCTTCATTCCCGTTTCCTCTGCTCAAATTAGTCGGCCTCGGATACTGCTGTGTAAGGTAGATAGCTCCATTGTTCCAGTGTACTATTGGTAATTTTTCCAGTGTATTAATTTCACATTTACTACATGTATTTAAAAATAACTTCTTAATTTTGATATGTAAATCTGTATAACTTAGAACTTAACCCTCTTTTCTCAGTCTTTTAAAATTTGTCTTTACGAATAGGTTATAGAAATTTCTGTTTGTTTTTCATTCAATATTGATTTTAATTTCACATTGTTATTAAACAGCCTGAAGATGAGCGTATTGCTCGAAACGTTGCGCAATAAAGAAGACTTTTCATGGCATTTACATTTCTCCTTGTCATTGGATTTCTACTAAATATTAAATTGAAGCTCTGTAGAAGCAACCCGCATAATTATATATATATATATATATATATATATATATATATATGTGTGTGTGTGTGTATATACACATATATACACAGTGTATATATATATATATATACATATATACACAGTGTATGTATATGTATATATAATTATATATATATTAGTGATGTAGCGGATGTCATTTTTTTCACATCCGCGGATGCGGATGCGGATGAGGATGTTTGATTTCAACATCCGCGGATGCGGATGCGGATGTGGATGTCTACATTTTCGTTATTTTTTAGGATATATTCGAGATTTGTTGTGTTTAACGTATATAATAAGTTATTATATAGAGAGAGCTGTAGCTATAATGTAGTATAATTGATTAATTGTACAATAATTGCTGTACTTTTCTCTGAACATATAAAATAATATCAAGCATCTAACTAATATAGAAATCAATTAGTGAATTCGTCTGCAAATAAATTCGTTATATTTTGTTGAGTTTCAGCCACAATTAGAAACCATAATTGTGTTACCAGGATGCGGGACGTGAACCCAACTCAAATGCACCCCAACGACCTCTTTCCCCAACCTCCATCCTTATAGAAAGAGATCTTTAATTAGCTTGATAACTATTTATATTAAGTTTAAAGTTTTATTAGGCATATTTATAAATGAGTAATTAAAATAAAGTAAACTAAGATGTTCATCGTTTAATGTTCAAACTTAATTATAGGAAGGTTATGCTTAAGGAACATTAATTTTTCTGCCTTTTCTGCTGCCAGTCTGTTTCTCTTTTCATCATATATTAATCCAGCACTGCTAAATAATCTCTCGCTTGGTACGTTTGTTGGAGGACAGGCTAAATGTTTCCTTGCAAGTTTACTCAAGTATGGATAGATATTCTGCGTATTTTTCCACCAACTAATAGGATTGTCACATGCAGCCAGCGTTTTCTTGGTGATAGCTCTCGATCATTTTACTACATCTTTTGACATCGCGTAGGTCTCGTCATTGCTGCTTGACTCAAGAAACTGAGAGACAGATTCTGTGATAGATTTGCTTGTTGAAGGTGTTGGTTCTGTCACTGAAACTTTTATTCTTTTGGTGGGTGGCGAAGCGACAGATTCAAGAGATTGAAGCTCTTCAACTGCTTTGCCAAGTGATGATTTAACTCGTTCTAATGTACTAGGTGAAAATAACTTAGCTTTGTAACGTGGATCTAAGTAGGTTGCAAGAGAGTAACTTCATGCAAGAACAGCCTCTCGTCTTGTCGCTTGCATCACTTTTGCGCACAATGAACTAGTTCTATTAATATAGTAGAATTTGATAATTTCCGCTTATTAATGACATTTTATCTCAACGGTCCACATCCGCACGACATCCGCAGTCCAAAGTGCGGATGCGGGTGCGGATGCGGATGCGAGAAAATGTGCGGATGTTCCGCGGATGCGGATGTGACCTACATCACTAAATATATATATATATATACACCAGGCCCCTCGGTGGTGTAGTGGTTAGCGTCGCTGACTACGAATCCATCGGCCCCGGGTTCTAGACCCGACGGCAGCCGGCGCGCAGCAAAACCCAGCTGTTTATCCTTCCACACAATAGAAAGTGGTTGGTAGATAAATGGGTACCCTAGGTAGCCTAGTGGTTAAGACGCTGGGCTGCTGATGGGGCGTGGTTCGGATTCCACGTTAAACTGTAGGTCTTAGGTGGAGTGAAAAGCTTGACCTTCGTCAGAATGAACAGTTCGGGCGGAAGTTAACCAAAGGTTAACCAAAGGTCTATATATATAAAAAACTCTTTAATGATTTTGTTCATAACATTATTTTACAGATTTAAAACTTTTAATTTAGTTAATTAAAGTATTAATGACTGTATATATTTTAAAAAGTACCTCACCACCCACTAAGAAATATTTAAAACAAACAAAAAGACCTTCTAATGCCTTTATCCACAGTATATATTATACTCTATGCGAACAGCGTTATTCATGTTTCCTTCTCTTTTCTTGTACTCTTGTCCCTTCATACGCTCTCTCTCTCTCTCTCTCTGCGCTACGTCACCCTCTCTCTTCCTGTTCTTCTGCCATCCTCCTCCCGCTCAGATGGAGCGCATACGCAGGCGGCACGCGAATAGTGTTACCTGTTAGTGCAATTTGTCCCTCCTTTAGACCTGTGCGTGGTAAGACTGCACCAACATAACGCCGAACCATTTAACTTACTTTTTTTTTTGCCTGTGATTACCTGAGAGACCCGGTTAATTTGAGAGTATTACTGGCTTTAGCTTATTAATATCAGTGTATCGAAACGCCGTTCGAATTGTATAAATATAGTGACTGTTGAACAAATAATGACAAGTGTATATATACATATATATTTATATGCAAATTGTTCGCGATTTTATAGATATACAGAGTATAGATTAATATCTTGTGGTCATACATCAATATGGATTTAGAGAGAGAGAGAGAGAGAGAGAGAGAAATATTGGTATATAGTTGAAAGAAATGCGTTTATTTAACGAGGACATTAAACCGTGACTAATGTCCTTTTCATTCTGTTGTTCATGTTGTTATTCAAAGAACGTTTAACGTTTAAAAGACCGAAATTGAGGATGAACAGGCTGAGCAATTCATTTTAAAGGCGATAAATCCTTCCCTCCATCATAACGTTTTGCTCAACACTTAATCGCTTTATATGACTAACGAGAGAATATATATATATATATATATATATATATATATATATATGTGTGTGTGTGTGTGTGTGTATATATATATATATATATATTCTCTCGTTACTCATATAAAGCGATTAAGTGTCGAGCAAAACGTTATAATGGGGGGAAGGATATATATATATATAGATAGATAGATAGATAGATAGATAGATAAAGAAAGAAAAAATCCTTAAGGAAATATCTATAGGAAAATTGAGTGTAAAATAGTGTTTGTAATGAAATCAAATTAATTAAACCAAATCCTACGAAGTGAATATAAACTCTAAATTAAAAAAAAATGACATATTTCGGTCATTTCTCGTTTAAAAAAATTGCGATTTTAATTATAAATACAAACTGTAAAACGCTTAAAGCCGTTGGTACGTGCGCGCACGCACACAGCACACACAAATGTGATCCTTTTATTTACATGAACTAAAATCTAGCCGCGATGTTTCCCTAAATCGAAGTCATGGACCATGAACCGAATGAAGATAATTGTCGTCATGTGTGTCTTTTGAATTTCTTATCTTAGGTCAACTTTGAGCGATGTATGACTTGTACGAGGTTCGTATATCATCAGAAAGAAACTTGACTCCTTTTTTCCTCTTTCCTCATTTACTCATATATATATATATATATATATATATATATATATATATATATATTTTATTTTTTGGTGTGTGTGTGTGTGTGTGCTGAATTGCACATTTATATGATTACTTTTGTTTCGAGAATGGATTGTTTGTATGTAACAGAAAATCATAACTTTCTGAGTATTACAAGCCTGTAGAAGTCAGATATTTTTTTTTAAAGTTTGAATTTTTCCTCTTTCGAATGCTATACAGGACATTTTACCCCACTTTGATATCTCCTACGATTAGGAGTATAAGGATCCGTGGCCTGTACGAATGGTACTTGTCTAAAGGTTGCGAGATTGGACAGTTCAGAAGGTGTGCCACACGGAAGTTCGTGTTTTGTGGCGTCAAACTTGACCTATTCCCTACCGGCGTTTTCCAAATTTTTATCGCATTATTATGATTACATGCTAAAATAGGTGATGTATCAAAGTCTGGTGAAATGTCTTGTATACCACTTGTAGGAAGAAAATTCATGCTTTATTGAATAAGTTTTACCCAGTTGCTATACGGTTAATAGGGAAGAACTGAATTATTTAAAGTTTTGGAGTTGCTTGTGCCCTCAGTACGTGCATGATCGGAATAGTGTTTTATGAACTATATATATATATATATATATATATATATATATATATATATATATATATATATATATATATATGATCGAAACTGTTTTATGAACTAATTATATATATATATATATATATATATATATTGTGTTTGATGAACGATATATATATATATAGATATATTTTATCAGCTAAGAAAATTAGACTTTTTAAAATTTTAATTCAGTAATTTAAAAATATTTGATCTTTCAAAAGTTTGTTGTTCACTAGTTATATTTTTGAGTCAAACTTGGAATTTCATATTCCTTGCACTAGTTCAATGTTTTTCACGTCGAACTGGAATATAAATAAAATTCTCTATTGTTCTGTTCTGTGTTATCTCGGTTCGATTATAACAGGTTTGGGAAATCCGAATAAAATAAAATTTCGTAACGTTTTCAGGTTGAGATATATATATATATATATATATATATAGGGTATTTGATATGTCTGGCGACAGCTTTTACGGTTTTTTTTGTGGGCCTGTGAATTGGCCTTCCAGATCTCCGGACGTTACATTAGGGAGAAGGTCCCCGCTAGATGGGTCCTAATCTCTAATTGTGAGAACAACTATAAGGAAGCAAGGAGACCTCGCCCGTTCCCCGACGCCTTTACACCCCTTGACTTTTTCCTGTGGGAACATTTAAAATCTGTTGTCTACGTAGACAAAGAACATTCGAGGATTTCAAAGCTAAGATAAGACCCGAATTGCGGCGAATTTTTGCTAAAACAATCAGAATGTTCAGAAAACTTGCCAGTTACGATTAATGAAGTGTCTTGAAGTTCAAGGTGAACAATTTAAACACCTTCTCTAATAATATGTTGAAGATGAAACGAAGGAAATGAGGGAAGCTATATTTTGGGGCCTCTTTGCCAGTGACCCGTTGCCCACATTGAGCTTCCATCCTGAAAATGAAAAACTATAGCATTTGTCATTTACCATTACTTATTCACACTATAGTGGATTTAATTTTCCCAGAAGAGTTCCTTGTTTCATGCACGGTCTGCGTGTAACATAAAAGTTTCTCAGGGGACCATTCTGAGTTGTATCATATTATATATATATATATATATATATATATATATATATATATATATATATATAAAATTCCGTTGAATTCTTGGTTCTAAGATAAAAGGTGCCTACATTTAATTACAGTTGTATTTTTAGCTTGGGTACGTGATGCAGTTTTGAATATAGGAGAGAGAGAGAGAGAGAGAGAGAGAGAGAGAGAGAGAGAGAGAGAGAGAGAGAGAGACCCATTTTTGTGCATTGTGGTAAATTAAGAAGGGTAGTAGTATGGGTGCATTTGAGGAGAGGAAGGTTGAGGAAGGTGTAATGGGAGAAAGGGGATGGGGAGAGAGAGGGGACTGGGGGAAGGGTGATGTGGGAGATGGGGGAATGGAGAGAGGGGTGGGGGAGTGCCAAGGGGGCAGGGGAATGCCAGTTGAATATAAAATGTAGTTACCTAACCCAACTTGAGGTAAACTGAAAAAATGAAAAATTAAAAATAAATTTGAAAGTATACGGTTTAGAGACCACCTGATGTAATGCAGCAAGCTGAGCTAATGCTACTATGAATATAGAGTATAGTGAGCACCAGTAACACTGTCTTAGGTATAACCCTGATATTAATAATTAGAAAAAATACATCCAATTGAATGAGGTCGAATGATTCTGTGTATCCGTCACCACCTAACATAACTGCGCTCACAAGCCAGCCTGGCTGGCCAGTTCCAACCAGGTCACACACACACACACACACACACACACACACACACACACACACACACACACACACCAGCTGTGTTTAAGAAAAAAGCATTGTATACATAGACATAATTTAAAAAATGACTGAGTAAATAGAAACACAGTTACATACAATATTAACACGACAAGACTATTTTTTACAGTTAATGGTGGAAATAATTACATTTTCATTGCTCTGTATAATACACAGTTTCTTTTCAGAAATAATTTCCCGTTTAATGTATGAGGTATTCTGTACTCGATATACAGAGCCTCCTTTACAAATGGCATAACACTTTCATAATTTGAAAATATGAAAATAAAGACCCACTCTAATAGACAGTTTATTTCCACAACAGTTTCGATGCCCACTGGCATGGATACAGAAAAACGTTCAAATATTCGTCTACCGTGAAAAGTAAATTGGTTAGGAATAACGTTGCAAAACAGGAACAAGCCTGTGTCTACAGCATTCTCTGTAAAAGTTGTTATTTAGTATACGTGGGAGAAACTGGAAGAAATATTGAAACCCGTATTAAAGAACACAAATATGCCTTCAGAAGTTGTAATACTAATAATGCCATTTTTTTTTATCACGCCAGCCAAAATAATCATGCTATAAATTGGGAATCAAGTAAGATACGTTATAAATGTAATAATTATGTCAAAAGAAAAATAATAGAATCTGTATGTATAGAAAAAAGTAGATACTTTTAATTTGTGCGAAGGTACTTATAAGTTAGACCCTTTAATGAGATTCTTGGTTAAAAAATCCCTTACGGAGTCGGGGGAACGTGTTCGAACCTAAGTGTGAATTTCTTAAAGGTCTCTGGATTGTTTCCTTACTCGCTTTTAGTTCATTCATTATTTTGGGGGGGGGGGGGGGGGGGGGTAAAATGTAAATGGAATAATAAACGTAAATGTAAATGTAATAATAGACGTAATAAATTTGGAAATAAATATAAATGCAACAGGTAATGTTAAAAATTTAATAATTAGGGTAAAGGTAATAATAATAACTTAAAAAAATGTAAATGCAATAATAAATGCAGTAATTATGTCAAAATATTTGAATCTGCACGTATAGAACAAGAAGATAGTTTTAATTTGTGCGAATGTACTTATAAGCTGGACCCTGCAATAAAATGCCCTTCCGGTGTCGAGAGAACGGTATCTAACCTAGGTGCGAATTTCTCAATGGTCTCCGGATTGTTTCCTTCTCGCCTTTTTCATTCGTTTTTCGGTTTATAAGTTCTGTATAATAAACAACAATGTAATAACCAATGTAATAACAAATTTATAGCTTCTGTAATAAATAATAATGCAATATTAAATGTAATAAATTTAATAATAAATGTAATAATTATGTAAAAAAAATAATAGGTTCTATATGTTTAGAACAGGAAGATAGTTTTAAATTTGTGCGACTGTACTTATAAGCGGGTCCCTTTAATGAAAATGCCCTTCCGGTGTCAGGAGAACGGGATCTAACCTAGGTGCGAATTTCTTAACGGTCGGTCCCTGGACTGTTTTTCCCTCTTGCTTTGGTTCATTCGTTTTTCTGTATCCACCCGAGGAGGATGCCAGTGGCCATCGAAACTGTTGTGGAAATAAACTCTGTCTATTAGAGTGGGTTATTATTTTCATATTTTCATATTTTGACCTTCACGTAGAAAAAAAGTGAAGTTTTTTGGACTTTCATAATTCTTAATCTTTGAACATCTACAGTAGAATCAAAAGCCTATTCGAGTACACTATCGGTCATTACAATATTATCATGAAAAGTTAATGTACAAACAAAACGTTCTAAGTAGGCGTTCATTCTCTTTACACTGTTTTTCAACTGAAAACTGTTTACAGCTCAAAGCGGTGTATGAGAAAGTCTTCTAAACCAAAGCGACAGTTACAGTGTATATAAAGAAAGTGTTCCTGCGGATGTTTTGTAACGCTCTAGATCAGCGTCCCAAAGCGAGTGGTCCTTCTCGAAGGTGGAGTGTCAGTAGGATGGCCGCATAAGGGTAGAGTGCAATTGCATGCAATGTTGAGCAATGTGGCAAGACCCACCCCTTGTTGCAAGACCCCTTCCCACTTTGTTGTAACCCCTCCAAAGGTGGTGCAAAAAAAAGCAAGGTGGATTCCCCCCAGTTGCCACAAGCTAGTGGGAATTAACCTAACCTAAGAGGAGAGAGAGAGAGAGAGTGAGACCATCCTTCACCTGGCTCCGCCAGACGACGCATAATAAAGCTCTTGGTCTTTACACTTGGCTTAGAATGTCCTAATCAGCCAGTTGGCTTAGAAGGCTTAATCTGGCTTAGAAGGCGTAAATGGCTTATTCAGGTGTACATTATTACTTTTTGAGTTGCCAGATTGTGCTATTTATTTAATTAAAGCAGATGTTCTTGACAGTTGGCTTAGAAGTCTTAAGCAGCCAGTTGGTTTAGAAGGCGTAACCAGCCATTTGGTATAGTGTATACATATATATATCTACTGTAGCAAACGTTTATATATATTCCCATCTCCCCAGTTATTCCTTAATATCGTGTATATATACACCCAAAATTAAATAAAACACCATTACATCATTCTGTTTACTTAGACGAATTATTGGAATTAATTTCATGAAATATATATAAAATAAATATACAATCAAAATAGTTCATTCTATACACAGTTTAAGCGAGGAATATATATACAATAAATATAATAATAGTATAAGAAATACACAAGTTCATGAAATATATAGAAAATAAATATACAATCAAAATAGTTCATTCTATACACAGTTTAAACGAGGAATAGGGGCATATATATATATATATATATATATATATATATATATATATAATATATATATATATATATATAATAGTGTAAGAAATGCACAAGTTGAACGAAGAATATATATACAATCAAAAAATAATAACAGTATAAGAAATACACACTTTAAACGAGGAATATAAATAACAAAATTTTAACAAATACATATACTGCAAAACCATCGAAATACATACACTTTATGTTCCACTGCGTTTATCTAAAATACTAAACTCGCACGTGATCGAGTCTACAGTTACATCATTGTTGCTTTGCACTATGCAATAAATACGATTTAACATTATTTCACCGCTCAAGGTATAGGGGAGCCTATACTCGATGTAAAGGGCCTTCAATTCGTTCAATACTATTTTTTTCCCCACTTTACATTCGGTTGGCAAGTTATCTTTAAACATGGACAGAATACATTCAAAAACACGCACAAAGAGGGCATCGTTAGCCACATCATTATTAAATTCAAGTTTATAAACACTCCTTTCCAATCAAGGGTTGATTCTTACCGATCCGAGCTTTCACAATACATATCGCAGTTGAAATAATCTTCTAAATCGTAACGATAGTTGCTCATTATATAGAGAAACAGTTCTTCAGGGTGAACGGTGAGGGTGAGCTCAGCCTTGTACCGCTCAAGTCCTTTGTACCAAAGTTCACGATATTTCGAAGAGTCTAAACCAGGGGTGGCCAACCTTTCCAAACGATGGGCCAACAAATTGGTCAGTAATTTTCAGAGGGCCACTTTTCTGAAATCTAGACTAGAATAATAAGGTAAGATAAAAAATAGTTCAAATACACTGAAATTTTTATTGAAATACAAACATACATATATGTAAAAATATGCTCAAACACTAATAAATGTAATATAATCGTTCAAAAAATCGAACCCCGAAAAACTAGAAAATTCAAACATTGAAAAAAAAAGTTATTTTCTACAGCAGCTGAACTTTAGTGTGATGTTTGAGCCTGTTTTGATCGTCGGTTAAAGCTGATCGGTACTTATTCTTAATAAAATTCATTGAGGAAAATGTTTGCTCGCAGACGTAAGTGGATCCAAATTTGCCACCCAATGGCGGCGGGCAACCCTAACAGCCTTGGTAGGCCATTTATTGGCCCGCGGACAAGGGGTTGACCACCCCTGGTCTAAACCTTTTAAATAAGCATCCAGTTCCAGACCATTCTCGCCTTGTTCAGTCCTACACTCGGTAAACCCGTCGAGCAGAGCGGTGTATACGTATTCAAGAGAACCGTATCAAAATAAAGCATATCCGTAACACTTGCGTCTAATATAGGCTTCAGTTTGCAGAAACCGACGATTTCAAACATTCTGTCGAGGATGAATCGGTTTCCCGTGGAGACAAGAACGTTATTACCAGACGCATTCTTCCACATCAATCGTATATCAATGCATGGCTGTTCGTTATTTATATACAACGTACAAATAATGGCATATGAGGGAGTATCACTAATCTGTTTTCTTCTTGTACCTACACCTGCAGGTATTTTATAACGATCCTCGCTCCACTTCTCAACTACCACGAAGGCTCGTCATCTCCTCAACACTTAAATAAACAACATTCCGTTTACCAGAGTTATTTGTCTACAAGTCGCTTCAAGTACATACACCGGCACCGGGTTTACGTTTCAAGTACATACACCGGCACCGATTTTACGCCTGGACACGTGCAATGTCTTCGTCACGGACACATCGTACACGGCATTGAGAAGCTTCTCAAAGGAAGCTCCATCATATTCTATTGTGAAGAGTGTACGTCCAGTCGGTTCAAGCTCTGAGATGACTATGAGCCACAGGTGGGACGGATCGGCTCGACGGGAGGTATGGAGGAGTAAGTCACACCATAAGTTGATGAATCGTGTACGGTTTTGTTCCAACATGAAAGAATCATGTGAATACCTGTATCCCATTATACTGGGCAATCGTTTAGAGAATTTTTACGGCACATGAAGTAATATCGGTTTTAATGTTTTATCACTCCCACTCCCCAGAATGTGCACCAGACATTTACGTTCAGTGGGACTCACGAACTAAACACATTTTATTCACACTCCGGCGCACTATTTGAGAGAAACATGTGCCCATATTTATCCTTTTTGCTTAGCAAGCGATCCTCGTCTGTAAATTCTATTAAAAACTCACGCAGGCCTTTAGCCACAACCTCACTGTAAACTTCGTCATGATATATATTAATGTAGTGGTAAAAGTATTTGAAATTATCCATTATTACAAGATTTACATTTTCAGCCGCAGGGTACGAGTACTCAGTATGATGCGGCATGACAATACCGATTGTCACACCACTCCTCAACAAGACTCACTAACCATAACCGTTGCTTCTCTTCTGCACGTGTTGTTTCTTCCAGTTAACGGTATACGTAAGCTTTTATGCAGTTTAGTCCTACAACATAGTCCATTACATCGTTTATACCACGAAATTCTGCACTGCTCTCCTCAGAATAACCGTAGAGTATTTGAACCTCTTGTTCCTCAAGTTTCGCACGGTTCAGTGTAGCCTTAAGAGTCTCAAAGGAGAGAAGGCAAGGGAGTTTTGCGGTATCATCCACATCTTCACACTTTATCGAATACCACTTCATAAACGTCGAGCAAGCAATATTAAAGGTATCCATCACTATTTTTCGTCTATGTGAGATTTCTCCAAATACACGTCTGAGATCCAGGGTTTGCAGCGGTCAACTAAGCACACAGGGGTAGAGATATGCCCAGGTAGTAGTAAGAGTCACGTGACCATTGGTCGATCAAACAGGGAGCGGTGCTTAGGACTTTTCCTGTACACACACACACACACACACACACAAAAGAAAATGAAACGCTAATTGAAACACGATTTATTTGATAAACATATCGAATTATTCAAGGTATATATACAGGGTCCGCAAAAAAAAAAGGAGCATGACGAAAATTGCTCTCACGCCCGCATTTTTTGCCGGACCCTTAAATGTTATATATCTAGCTAAAGATAAAAGAGCCCAGAGTTGTATAAAACAAATTTCATCAAAATCGGTCATAAAATAAAGATTTTATGGCCACAAACGTGCAATGACTAAAAAAAGTGAATTTCCGCGTAAAAATTTAATGTTTTTCTCATTTTAAATTATTTTTTTCAGGTGCCTAAATAATTTTAATGAATAAAAATGATAATATGCCCTTTTCTAAAGAAGATAAAATATTAATAAAACATTATAGACTTGATAAAAATTATGGCGCAATAAAATTATTACAAGAGTTTCCGGATAAACCATGGTCGAAAGGAGGTTTGGACAAGCTGTTAAGAAAAATCGACGAAACTGAAAGTACTGAAAGGAAACAAGAAAGCGGGAGGCCAAGATCAGTTCGAACCGAAGAAAACATCAGAGATGTGGAACTAAGAATTTGTAGTCAAGAAGGCAGACCAGGGACTCAGTGACACCGTCCAGAATTGCTAATGAGTTGAGCATATCCGAAAGTAGCGTCAGAAACATTATTAAAAACGACCTTGAACTAAAACCTTATAAACGGATACACGGGCAGAAATTAACTGAAATTAACGAACAGAAAAGAGTTGTTTGTTCTGAACGCATGTTAAGAAATATCACTCCCGAAAAAGTAGACCTCGGCTTTTTTACTAACGAAAAGAATTTTACGGTAGAACCACCGCGAAATTCCCAAAATGACAGAGTGTATTCAAGAGTTAATCGTAAAAATGAAATACCAGATGATAGACTTTATGCTACCCGTAATCATTTTTCTGCCAGCGTAATGGTATGGGTCGGTGTGTCTAAACTAGGTAAGACATCTGTTTTTTTCGTAAAGCCAAACATCAAAGTAGACGCCCGCTATTACACTGAAACTTTGTTGGAACAAATGCTGCCCGAAATGAGACGATTGGCGAATAATGGTTACTTCTTATTCCAACAGGATGGCGCTCGGGCGCATACCGCTAAGTCAACTGTTGAATTTTTAGAAAATAATGTTCCTGAATTGCTTTACCCAAAAGATTGGCTCCCTAATAGTCTAGATTTGAATCCCGTAGACTACGGGATATGGGAAATGTTGGCTGAGAAAGTGTACAAGCATAAGATCCGAAATGTCGAACATTTGAAAGAAGTTATCGCACAAAAATGGGAAGAAATTACCCAAGATCAAGTAGATAAAGCTATAGATCAATTTAGGCCCCGATTACGAAGGGTTGTAGAGGTTTCTGGCAAACATATCGAACAATTTTTTTAGTCTTATAATTTCGTTTTCTTTGGAAATTGTAAAATTATATGACATGTTGTAGTAAAACTTTTATATTTTCTTTAATTTTTGACGTATTGACATGAAATTTGGTACTAACTTAGTTTATTTGTTGCTTATTTGCCTAAAATAAGTTATTTGTCATTATGTGTAAAAATAAATGTGCAGTAAACATTTTCGTCATGCTCCTTTTTTTTTTGCGGACCCTGTATATATATATATATATATATATATATATGTATATATATATATATATATATATATACACGTGTAATAAATAAAATAAACATATCGTTAACAAGTAAATACACACATATATACAGGGCGTCCCAAAAAAATGTATACACACTTTAAATACTTATAAAGGCAGTGTTTATTAAAATACATTTCATTTTCAAAATGTAATAGAATCTACAGACATTATTTAATTGTTTTGTCAACGCCTGTTTTCAAACTGACGTCCGTTCTGGTCCAGGCACTGCTGATAACGCGAAGCAATGGAATCGCAAACATCACGAAACATTTCGTTTGGTATTTGTGTGCATTCTCGTTCAATGGCTGCTCTCAATTCAGCGACTGTTGCAGGTTTTATAGCGTAGACTTTGTCTTTTAAGTATCCCCATAAAAAAAGTCTAGTGGTGTGAGGTCTGGTGAACGCGGAGGGTATTCTACGAAACCCCTTCGTCCAATCCACAGCCACATCGTGCCAAGTACCACTCGCAATACTCCACTCTTCGGTCCGGATCATCTTCATTAATAGCATGGACTAATCTTGGAATGTAACTTTTCCATTGACAGCGCTTCAAAATGCGTTGGACAGACGATTCTGCAATTCCTACCTCACGACTCGCTTGCCGCACAGATTTTCTTGGACTTTGGTGATACGTTTCCAGAACTCTTTCTTGCTTTGTGGGGCTTGTCGATGTCCGTGGTCTTCCGGAACGCTTCTTGTGGACATTCTGAACAGTTCCATCGGCTTCAAACTTATCTCTAATTCGAGTGATAGTAAGTCGCGTTGGTGGATCTGTTTGAAACTCCCTCCTAAACTGTCTTTGCACTTCAACTGCGTTTTCACACTTCCAGTAGCATTTTAGAATGAATTTCCTTTGTTCAAAGCTTAGTCTGACTGCCATTATTAATTCTAATGGGTTTAACTTGGAAAGAAAGAAACATCAATTGAGCTATCAGCTGTTAAAGTGTGTATACATTTTTTTGGGACGCCCTGTGTATATATATATATATATATATATATATATATATATATATATATATATATATATATATATCAGTGATGTAGGTCTCGAGATCGGTCTCGGTCTCGAGACCGATCTCGAGACCCAATTTGCAGATCTCGATCTCGGTCTCCGCTATTTAGATCTCGGTCTCGATCTCGGTCTCGGTAGCTTTGATAATTTACAAGGTGTGAATAATAAAGTGTCTTCAAACTGTACATTACCTGTTATTTGCGTCTGTATAAGTTTGTTTTCTCTTTTCAAGGGATCACCTGTAAATATCTCAGATGACTTGTACTCAAGCAGCTCCTTATAAAGGAACTGTGTGTAAAATTTTGCCCCGTTATGGGCAAGAATATACACAGTCATTTTTTTTAACTTGTCGGCTAACTTGACAAAATAGGACACAAAGAGTTTCACAGGGCTGTCGTGTGCAATCGTTTTAAAAACGTTTGTCCGTTTACCACATTTGTGACACTCATCACACTCGACTTCCATGCACTCATTGCAGATAGTCTGGCTTACAAGTAGATGTGGGATAACCGCTTTGGTTTCAGCAGCCGTATATGTTTCTATATCGTAGTACACAGTTATACAAGGTCTATTTTTAGTCTTATATCCGTCTTATATTTTGCATGACATGTAGGATAGTGAATTTCATCACATTTATGCTTGAATTTCCCCCAATTATCCATCATGTGAAACATACCACATTCACAGATTCTCATTTTCCTGCACATGCCAATTGCTTATGGAGCTCAAAACATATATTATTGAAAAATGTACGTCTACACACATTACAATCCCTCTTTTCAGCTTCAACTACACGATTTTCACATTTGGAACTTTTACAATGCTCATATACGTGTGGCAATCCTTGCAATGTTTCACTATGTCATCCGCAAACTCGAGACATCCCTTACACAAATCATGATGCCTTCTATATTTTCGACTTTTATCATAACTTGCGTAAAAGTCCCTTATATTACGGATGGGGAGATACGTTCCTTCTGACAGTCCTAAAATAAGTAGGGGTCTTGTACGATCTCTCACACAGCTTTTTAAAATATACACAGTCCTTCGACGATCATCCATTCCAAATACAACTATACGAACATTCACTTCCTCCTCTACCCTTCTCAGCTCTTCAGGCCCCATATTACAGTCAAACCCAAGCTTGCAATCTGAATCTACTTTACGGGGACGCTGCACAACCGTAGGCAACCAAATTGTTTGGGACCATGTATTTAGCATAGTAAACATGGTGCTAGGACAACTGCCCCCCCGGACAACCGCCCTCCGGACAATTGCCCCCCCACAACCGCCCCCCGGACAACTGCCCCGTAGGACAATCGCCCCCCGGATTATTGCCCCCCATAAGTAAATAAAAATTAAATAGGAATTAAATTTATTAATATTTATAAAAAACAAACCTAACCTAACCTAACCAAACCTAACCTAACCTAACCTAGCCTAACCTAACCTAACCTAACCACCAACTATGACTTTCAAAACGACCTTTCAATAGGTATTGCCAGCTGTTTAAATATAATTAATTAATCCATAGTATATATGAAATACAATAAGTCTTGCCAACTGTTTAAATAAAATTAAGTAGCTAAACTTCATAATTTTATTATAAATAAGTAAGCAATAATTGGAAATTTTTTTGTTAAATATTGCTAACTTTTTAAATATAATTTTTTTTCAGGCTACAAGCAAAATTAAGCAAGAATTGGCAATAATATTGTTAAATATTGTTTTAGCTTGCCATTTTTTAAACGTAAATTTAATTTCTATTTAATTTTTATTTACTTATGGGGGGCAATAATCCGGGGGCGATTGTCCTACGGGGGCAATTGTCCGGGGGGCGGTTGTCGGGGGGAAATTGTCCGGGGGGGGTTGTCCAGGGGGCAGTTGTCCGGACACCAGTAAACATATGAGCTAAGACTACTGCTATAATGTCGCAACCACGATCGGTGTTTATATGTCGCCTGTAAATAACCGGTGAATTGAAGTTAAGAGTATAAGGTGTGGCACTATGACCCGCAACATGGAATACACGTTCAATATCTACCATGAGGTTGTCCATATTGAAGGCTGTACTACTTTGAGAGGCCTGCATTATACGGCCCAAAGTATATTCTATGTCTACAGAGGCCAAGCGTCTGAATGGTATTACTACCCAAAAATCATCTACATCCCCGTCATCTGACCCGAACCCGAAGGAGAGCCTCGTCCTGACTTCACGTTCGTCGCGGTTCTGAAGGGCAAACTCCACAATACTTTCAACTACGCGTCGCAGACCGTGTTCAACACCATTGCTATACATGGATCCAGGATCAACCCTGACTACGTACCGATTTTTACTCAGGGCAGGGGGTGAGGGTGGCGGTGCGCACCAACTCGAATGTTATACCTTCCTCTACAGCACGAGAAGCTGCTTCAGCTGTTGTGGAGGATGAGTCCGGAATTGAACAGGAATAAGGGCACGTATTTTTATTTGAGGGGGATAGTGTGGGGGTTGTTTCGTAGGACGTAGAGGATTGGGGCTCTATTACTGGGGGTCTAACAACAGGTGCACTCCTGGCACGTTTTATACATGACATGGAAGGCTCTTCATCGTGGCTCCGCCTTGAACTGTCGCGTGGTGGTGTACGAGTGTCGCTGGTGTGGCCTCGTCAACGGGAGAAAATGCGGCAGACTTATTGTGAACATGGAGGATATTATTGGTGGTGAAGGGATTCATTGGATAGCTATCTACTTTAAAAATAGAGACCGCCTGTACTACTTAAATTCACTCGGGACTTATCCATGGAATGACGTTATTATTGTAAAATTTCTCGAACAGCTACACATTCCCAAAATTGTCTGGAATCCTTACAGATTCCAGGTATACTTTAGTAACGTATGTGGCATGTATTGCCTTTCATTTCTCTGGCACGTGTCATATGGAAAGGAATTTATATTTTTTTTTAAATTATTCGACCCGTGTCACACTGAACGGAATGATCAAATGGTGTGCAGACAGATAAAAAAAGGTTCCCGTTTGTGCGAACTTGATGTATTGTGTACAGTTTTACATGTATATAAATTGTAACTTGAGCAATTGTATCAATATTGTCTCCTATAATATTAATTTGTGTATTTTGTAGCTTATTTAAAATGTAACGAAAACTAATTCTGTAACTAATTTGAGATGGATATAAAAAATTGTACTATTTTATAAAACTTGACTTCTATCATTTAATAAATTGATGAAAATACACTGCGTCTTCTTCTTACCCGAAACACAAAAAGAAAAAAGCTTACATTATTTCGTTGATGATGTGGCAATCGCTGGGTTGACTGTGCGGCAAAACTCCAAACTCCATATACAGATTCACGACATGAGTTTCTTCAATGCTATCACGAAAAGTAGCGATTACACGAGTCAGTTCCTCACCGGACCTTTAAGGAGAAAGGATAATTTAAAATTAATTTGATTAGTTCATACATTTTTCTGAATCTTTTGAATAAAAACCCATTTGTTTTCATCAAAAACACATGCAGAATATATATATATATATATATATATATATATGGGATGAATTTCATAATTAAACACGTGAAATGATGAATGATATATATATATATATATATATATATACAGGGTGTCCGAGAATTATCTGTACAATTTTTGGCTGTTATTAAAAGTCAATCATGACGTGTAGAAATTCCAGTGTTGTCCCATTTTACAGAGAATCTCATTAAGTTTTTTCTGATACCACGTTTTGACAAGTTTTTTAGAAATGTACGCGGGTGACAGACATTGATGATTTAAAAGCAAGAATCACAGCTGCTATTGAGCGAATTGATGTGGATATGCTGCAGCGTACACGGCAACATTTAGAGTATCGATTGGATGTTTTGCGAATCACTAATGGTGCACATATCGAATGTTTGTAACAACGTTACTTTAATAAAAGAAACTTTTGAAAATACAGATTCTAAATAATCTTGTTTAAGAATTTTACGTGTTATCAAGAATTTTATTAAAAGATGAAATTGTACAGATAATGTTCGGACACACTGGAATTTCTAAAAAACTTGTCAAAACTTGGTATCAGAAAAAACTTAATGAGATTCTCTGTAAAATGGGACAACACTGGAATTTCTACACTTCATGGTTGACTTTTAATAACAGCCAAAAATTGTACAGATAATTCTCGGACACCCTGTGTGTATATATATATATATATATATAATATACACAGGGTGTTTATAAAGTCCCTATCTATTTCGGTGAAAACGTAGCAAAAAGGGTAACATTCAATAACAATATAATAGAAGGCACACATTTAATGAATATTTAAGCATATGATTCTACATGAAAACCATCAGTATCTCTATAGAGTCGAATCTGTCAGCAGCATTGCGGAACGAATTTTGGAGCATGACAGGGGTTTTTTTGTAACTGCTCTTACGATACGAGCACGTAATGTCTCAGCTTCATTCAGATAGCATTTTAAACACCGTCGTCTTTCAACAATTTGGGGCACCTTGTCATTACGCAAACATTGTTCGGAAGTACTTAAATGAACGATTTCCAAATCGGTGGATTGGACGTGGAAGCAACAGGCTCTGGGCGGCTCGATCTCCTGACCTAACGCCCTTGGATTTCTTTGCATGGAGCTTTATCAAATCAAACGTCTATCAAACGAGGGTTACAGATCTGCAAGATTTACGTGCTCGTATCATAAAAACATTTACAAAATAACTTGTCATGCTCAAAATGCGTTCCGCAATGCTGCTGACAGATTCAAACTCTGTAGAGATACTGATGGGGCTCATGTAGAATCATATGCTTAAGTATTCATTAAATGTATGCCTTCTATTATATTGTTATTGAATTTTACCCTTTTTGCTACGTTTTCACTGAAATAGATATGGACTTTATAAATACCCTGTGATATATATATATTAATGGTGGGCCGGATGTCAGTTTTACAACATCTGCGGGTGAGGATGCAGATTTTTAATTTCAATATCCGCTGATGCGGATGCGGATATTTAGTTAATCTATCAATATAATATAGAATTATGAATATATGACAATTTTTCAAATTTCGTGATATTACTATTATGGCAGGCAATGCATAAGAATTAAAATTAATATTAATGTTTTCATTATGATAAAAATAATAAATTTCACAAAAGTTTCAGCCAGAGAAAATTCAATGAAACAAGTTTCATTCAATTTTCTGTGTTACCAGGTATTTATATTTTGAGTTTTATATATTTGTTTGTTCATTAATAATTAATACTTTACATGAAATGTGCATGACTGGGCCTTATAAGCTACTTTATAAGCTAATTTAATTGTAAATTGCATAGTTTATTAGAGGTAATATCCGCATAACATCCGCAGTCAGAAGTGTGGATGCGGATGTCAAAAATGACGCGGATATCCGCATATGCGGATGCGGATACCCGGTCCACCACTAATATATATATAGAGGAAGAGAGTTACAAGGAGTTACAGGACTTTACCATAATATTAATTATTTATTAGTTATTACTAATGCAAACTAATCTGTAATTAAAAATTGATGATACCTGCTTTTTTAATGAAACATTTTACAACAAAATGTAATGAGTTGAAAATAAATTATTAAGGTCCCTCCATATATATATATATATATATATATATATATATATATATGATGAAATAACCACGAAGGAAATAAAATGATGCTCAAGAGCATTCGCCTAATGACAGCCTCAGGAACACTAAAATAAAGAACAGGTTCGCGACTAAATACAGGACACAAAAAAATAAAATAGAAATACAGGTACATAAATTTTTATACTCACATATCAACTATAAAACCTTCTTCTGGATCGTACAGAGCGTCATTGCAGATATCATCAACGGTTTGCATTGAAAATAATCCGTCCCGATCCGATCGGTTGCACTAAAAAGACTAATTGTAGCCACCGTGGCAATGTCACCATCTTCATATAAAGCCGGTATATCGTAAAGTTGTTGTGACTGGCTCATGTTGCGTGTATTTATTCACTGGTAAAAAATAACTACTATGAGTTCCAGCTGAAAATACTCCCTTTTATATGCATGATTCCCAATTGTAATCACCACCCAAAGAACACTAATAGGCGATTCGTAAGTGTGTTGATTGGTTGTCAATGTAACAGGGCGGACTACGTTATATGTGTGCCAATCAGCTGTCGTAACACCGATGTAACGGCCCACGCTTTGGGCACTGAAGTCGTGATTGGTCACCTTCACGAATTATGAAGGTGTGTCTTTATCAAATTTGGCTTATTCTCTCCGCAGAGTTATTTTCACATGAAGTTGTGTCTTCATCAAATTTTGCTTATTTCCTCCGCAGATTTATTTTCAGTGCTTACATCTCTTTATTATATTATTCAGCAAACTGCAACATTGAGATGAATAGCCTTTTATTATTCCTTAAGGCACATAAATATAATTTATTTAGGTAAAACATCGACATAGAGTATTGTAATTTAAAATGAATGAAGAAATTTATATTGTTGGTCTCTTTGCCCTCATACGACTAACAGCTTCATCCTCTCAGACAATGTTGAAGGGTCTGATCTCTTTGTACCTCATACGACTAACAGCTTCATCATATAAATATATATATATATCATCCTTTGGTTAACCTTTGGTTAGCTTCGGCCCGAATTGTTCATTCTGACGAGGGTCAAGCTTTTCACTCCACCTTAGAGCTGCAGTTTAACATGGAATCCGAACGACGTTCCATATATATATATGAAAATTATTTCAAGAAAGTAACACGTGAAAAATATTTATGATGAATAAAACCACGAAGGAAAGGAAACAGAATGGTGCTCAAGCGCTTTCGTCTAACGATAGAAAGTTCGTTTTGCCTTGTTGAGACAAGATTCCATAAACGCAGATTGGAAGTGATCTGTGTTATCCATCTGCGTTTATGGAATCTTGTCTCAACAAGGCAAAACGAACTTTCTATCGTGTGAATAATAACACTCGTACTTTGTCAAAGAATATTTTAGTACTTCCATTTTCCCGGGCTTTTTAGGCATTGTTAATGTACTTAAACTTTTGGATATTAATGTAGTATTTTCATATAACAATATTGCGAGAAATATAGTTAAAAATAGCCTTACCAATAATTCAGGCATTATCTATAAAATTGGGTGTAAACAATGTGATTCCTTTTACATAGGTCAGACGGGAAGGAATTTGTACACACGTATAAAACAGCATCAATATTCCATTAGAACAGGACAGTCGTCCAGTGCCCTTTTTGTCCATTTGTCAGAGTTATCCCACTCTATTGATTGGAATAATGCTTCAGTTTTATTTCACTCTAGCAACATTGTTAATAGAAATATTCTTGAGTCTGCCATTATCGAACTTACAAATAACTTTAACATGAGCAAAGGTCTTTTTCAACTCGATCCTGTTGTTTTGGATTCCTTCAGAACAGATTTAGATAAGAAGGGTGGAATGCTATATCTTTGGTAAACCTGTATGCTATTCTAATAACTTTTATTTTTCAATTTATTTTTATATATATCGAACTTAAACAAGAAGGGCAGAGTACTAAAACCAGGGCAGATTTCCAGTATAAATTTGTATTTTTTTAAATTATCTATAACATTGGTTGGAAACAATTCATTTGATCTTGTGCTAAAAATCGGTAGTTTTTCCTTACAAATTTGTATACTCCTCCCACAATCCTTTAATGTTTAATTTTTATTTTTATCTCTCCGTTTATTGTATATATATATATTTTTTTTTTCTGTAACCTATATGTAGGCTGTAACTCTTTATGTACTTCAGTGTTCCTGAGGATGTCATTAGACGAAAGCGCTTGAGCACCATTCTGTGTTTCCTTTCCTTCGTGGTTTTATTCATCATATATATATATATATATATAGTAGAAACATAAAAAGCAATTAATCCTTCAGAGTAATTTCGATTTTATTTCAACTCCGCCAAATCTGATTGCGAAAGTACAGGGTGATTTTTTATTTATTCGAGAACCCTTAATAATTCGAAATTTTGTAAAAATATTAACATTGGATAAATAGAAATGCCAAAACAGGATTTTACCATAAAATTAATTATTAATTAGATATTACTATTTGAAACTAATGTATAATTTAAAAATGAATGCACAGAACTTTTTTTCTGCATGAAGGATGGGACCAAGGCGGATTCTTTATTGTATCATTTGGAAAAATTTTCACTCGCTTCAAAGAAACAGGAAGTTTGTTAAAATTTGTAAAATGAAAGTAAATGTATTTATAGATTTCCCCTGTACTATTATTTAAGAATAATATGTAATTCAAAAAGTATAACTCAATATAACAGTTCACTCAATAATAATAATTGAGGAACTTCAGATTTTTGGAGAGGATGATTTGTTCCTCAGCGTTGATTGGGGTGATGTTGGCTCGTTTCGCATTGATAACATCTCCAGCCGTTGAGAAAAGCCGTTCAGAGTCAAGTGATACAGAGGGGCAGCTCATGCACTTCTCAACAACTTTGGCAATCTCCGGGAAATCAGCAGAATGTTCTCGCCAGAAAATGAATGGATCCCTATACACAGCGATCCGAGGTTGCGATCAATAGGCGCCCAGGGCTGCTTCCACTCGTGCGTCTGGGACAGTGAACATCGTGTCCGTATCCCTCGTTTGGGGTTCTTCAACTAGAATAGGATAAACGTGATCGTCGAGATCGCTACCTTCTGAATCGGAAAGGTTATTCCCAAAGAGCGATTTTCTTGGACAGAGAAACCGGACCATTTCGGCGGCGTTTCACGGCAATTGAACCTCCAATACGCTTTCATTGGGCCCCATCCAAATGACTGCGTATCTCTTGTCTCAACAATTCCTTGGCCTTTTCTCGCATGTCGTCGTCTATCAGCCCAGCTCCTTTGAATCGGGGATCAACTGCTATGGCTAGCAGCAGTTTCTCATTTGAATTATGCTCTCGAAATCTCTGTTCGATAAAATCGCCCAGCTGGCTCTTCAGAATCTTGACACCAGCATCATTCACTGAGCACGCTGCACAGATTCCTTTTGACAGAGATTTGAGTGTATGTAAAACTTCTGATAAAAGCGAGTTTTCCTCACTGATTTTGAGCGTTGCAGTTTTGAAGAGGGCAAGCACGTCAATAAGCTTGACCATAAGCTTCCACTGCTTTGAAGTTAACGTATCTTCCAGGGGCCATTCGACGTCATATTCAATGATAGCTTACTTTTGGGAAAGTAGTCGCTGCAACATTTCCAGCGTGTAATTACATCTGATTGGCACATCTTGAATCAGCTTCAGTTGAGGCAAGTTAAGTCTTCTTTGAATTTGATGTAGGCGCTGCGTCGCTTGCGGAGAGTGGCGAAAATGACCGACGATTTTCCAAGACGTTGTCAAAATATTAGCCACACTCGGGAGGTTCAAGCAGCCATCCTTTATCACCAGCTGGAGTGTATGTATGAGCCAAACAACCGAAACTATTCATTCCTGTTTGTCTGAAAGCGGCTCGCATATTAGCTGCATCATCTCTCATGATTATAAAAGTGTCTTCTTCGGACAATCCCCAACTTTGAATCATTTCTTGAACTTTGGCGGAAATTTTTTCTGCTGTATGATCCTCGTTGAAGAGAGAGATTTAACATGATGCTTTTGCGCACGAAGTTTGGGCCGACGAAGTGACAGGTCAAGCTTATATATGAGTCACTTGCTCGACTGCTCCATATGTCCGTGGTGAAGGAGAATTTCCTCTTCTCTTTCTTCATTTGTGACATCAATTCCTCGATCTTGCCCTTCACCTTGCCTGCCATGTCTGGAATAAGGTTCGTCCTGAAAAACTTCTCAGAAGGAATCGTGTACTTCGGATCAGCAGCCTGAAGTAGTCGCCTAAATCCTACCCGTTCGACACATGCGAAGGGCTGACGGTCGATGCAGATCATCTCTGCCACCTTCCGGTCAAGATCAATCTTCTTTCAGTCATTATGAGCGCATGGAACGGATTTGGAAAACGCGACCTTAATGGATTGAGTAGCTGTGGCGGAAGAAGTTCCAGGCATGTCTCCTAAAGAGAAAAAATAAATTTATATATATATATATATATATATATATATATATATATATATATATATATAAGAAATAATTTAATACAGAAATATTTATATGTAGAGTGTTATATATTTAATATTTTTTAATAAATAGAAGCTAAGTAAATTAACAAAGATAATTAAATTTACTTTAGTTGTATCTTAATGCTGATTGAGGGAAATTATAAACAAATAGAAAACGGCAATTTGAGCGAGACTTTGATATTACAATAAATTCGTGAATCATGTAGAAGCTTGAAATCAAACTTTATATCTAGCAACTTTTTATATATACCAACATCTTAACTTTTGGGGGCCCTGGGCAGGCTAAAATTTAGGGACCTGAAACATACATTAAAAACAACAAATATTTAGACTTCCTAAATTTTTATTGAATTCAGCATTTTTTGGGCCACTAGGATATTGGGCTTTGAGCAACTGCGAATTCTCTCTGAGAATGTTTGAAGAATCACTTTACAGATTTTCATGGATCTACTCACCAGAATTAATAGCAGAAGTTGTACATTGACTCTTATTGGCTTCATCAAACTCAGTCTTGTGCTTGTTGATAAGGTGACTCCCTCAGGTTCGATGGAGAAAAGGTATTTGCGCTTTTTCCTCCACGAGAGACGGATACACCACACAAATTGCAAATCGCCTGTTTTCCATTAGTGCTTGAAGCAGTGAAGAACTTCCACACAATGCTTGGCACTGTCACTCTCACTAATGCAAAAGCGAATAAATTTATACCAGTAGTTAATACATTTACAAAAAAATTATTACACACTGTTGAACTGACTCACAACTTGCGAACTGAGGAAATGACGCGGCGATGGTTACGGGCTCGCTTTATATAGAGCGGTAATGAGTTATGGAAATTTCTAGAAACGTTGGGATAAATCGCGAACACACACGTATCTTCTCGAGCAGCCTGGAAATTTCTATATGGAAAACGCCCGTTTTTTTATTCTTAGAAATGAAAACTCTCGGTATCGGTAGCTACTAACCATCGGTATTGGTACCGATACCGATACAACCACCCGTCGATGCCTAATATATATATATATATATATATATATATATATATATATCGTTTAAAGTGTGTATTTCTTATATTATTAGTTTTGATTCTATATTTATTTTCTAGAGGGCAGTGGGAAAAAGAACAGAGGAAACAGAAGTAGAAAAATCTAATACCGTTACACGACGAGTTTTAATAATTAAATAATTAAAATAAATAGTGGTATCTGGCAACCCATCCATATATAAATAAACAAATTAAATAGTGGTATCTGGCAACCTCTCCATATATAAATAAATAAATTAAACATCTGGCAACCACTCTATATAAATAATTAAAATAAATAGTGCTCTCTGGCAACCCATCCATATATATATATATATATATATATATATATATATATATATATATATATATATATATAAACAAATTAAATAGCGCAATCTGGCAACTCAAAAAGTAATAATGTACACCTAACCAAGCCAGTTACACCTTCTAAGTCAGATTAAGCCTTCTAAACCAAATGGCTGATTAAGCCAAGTTGCTGCTTAAACTAATGTGTGTGTGGGTGTGGGTGTGTGTGGGGGGGTGTAATAATAGGGGATCTATGAGCGTGTATATAGTCGGGGGGGGGTAATAATAGGGGATCTACAAGCGTGTGTATAGTCGGGGGGTGTATGTGCGTGTGTGTGCACTTTCAATTCGCTCGAAGGTTATTAATATATACCTAAACAAGCCATTTACGCTTTCTAAGCCAGACTAAGCCTTCTAAGCCAAATGGCTGATTAAGAGCCAATGTGTGTGTGTATGTGTGTGTGTGTGTGTGCGTGTAATAAAAGGGGATCTATGAGCGTATATATAGTCAGTGAGTATATGTGCGTCTGTGTGTGCTTTTAATTCGCTCGAAGGTTATTACTATAAACCTAAACAAGCCAATTACACCTTCTAAGCCAGATTAAGCTAACTGGCTGATTTACACTTTATAAACAAGGTGCTGAAGCCGAGAGCTTTATTATGCGTCTGACAGATCCAGGCGAAGTATGATCTCTCTTTCTCCCTCTCCTCTCTCCTTTCTCTCTCTACACGTTGGGCGGTGAATTTCATTTCATCTATACTTGAATTCACAGCTTTCATTCATCGTACGAGACAATCCTCAGTCGCAAATCTTTATCTTTCTGTACGTCCCATTTGTCTTATGGAGATTAAAACATTCATTATTAAAAAAACATCCGTCTACAGTCATTACAATCTTTCTTCTCAGCGTCTACCAACACGGTCTACCCATCTAGGGCTTTTACACTGAGCGTATATCATATGACAATTCTTGTGCTTTAGCAAATCTTTCGTAAACTCAAGGCACCCGTTACACAAATCGTGATGACGTCCATACTTAAGACTTCTGTCATAGTTATCGTAAAGCGCTCTACTATGACGAAGAGGAAGGTATGTTGCACCTTCCAAGACTAAAATGAGCAAAGGTATTGTTCGATCTGTTACACAAACTTAAAAACATACTTTGTCCTGCCTTGGCTATCCAATCCAAACACAAAAATTCGTACTCTCTCTCATCTGTTGTTCCACCTTCACTAATTCTTCAGGACCCATATTGCAGTCAAAATTAAGACCACAGGATCTGGCAAGTTTACGCGCCTGGTCTATAACCATACCGAACCAAATGTTTCTCGCTACCATGTTTAGAACACTGATCATATGCGCTAAAATTACAGCCATAAAATTGCAACCGCGGCTGATGTTTGTGTGTTCTCATTAAATATCTCGCGAATTAAATTTTAAAGTGTACGGTGTAGCGTCATGACCCTCATCACGTGGTCAATACCGATCATGAAACTCTTCAGGTTGAATTTTGAACCACTCTGCAGTGATTTATTGATTTCTCAGTACATGAGAGGATGTAGTCAATATCCTTCTCAACCAGGCGTCTGTAGGGTATACTGTAATTACCCAGAGCAGATCATGCGCCTTCTTGGAAAAGAAGAACAAGAGAAGATCAGTGAATATAAGGAAAGACTTTTAAAAATTCTTTAAAAACATTGCATAAGAGCGCGTTACGCAAAAGATGGAGTCTCTAGAAAAATTCAAGTTCACAAGTCCATCACCATGTATTATAAGTGGTCTCACAGGTTGTGGTAAAACTGTGTTTATGCTTAAAGTTAATAAAGATAAAGATGTATTATTCTCAAAACATGTACACACCGTGATATGGTGCTATTCAGCCTGCCAGCCTATTTTTTATGATTACAAAGATGTCTTATTCCATAAAAGGATTTATGACGTTGTCCAGTAGGATGTTCTCAAAAAGGCCGAGTGCAATTACAATGCAACATTGCAACATTGCCAACATTGCACGCAAAAAGATGAGAGTTTTTAACCCCCATCACCCCCCCTAAAAGTTATATATATATATGTATGTATGTGAACTCTAAGGAGTAACCTAACCTGGCTGCTCAGGCCCAGAAAAATATATGTATATGGTGTGTATGCATGTATAGAAAAGTTATATATATATATATATATCTGTGTGTGTCATCCCAAAGGGTAACCTAATCTGGCTGCTCAGTCCCACCCAAAAATATATATACTGTATTTATATGTGGGTGTGTATGTATATAAATGTGGGTAGCCTAAAATAAAACACAAGAAGGATTAGAGAGATCCTATCACTGCAGCGTCTCGAAGCATTTTGAATTCTTCAGCATCACGGCCATCTGGCTTAGAAGGCAGCCAGTCGTATTTGACGTACACAGCTGTTTCCTTGTATGTGCATATAAATGTGAAGACCATTGCTTTGCCTCAAACACACACACACACACACACACACACACACATCGTACCGTTTATATATATATATATATATATATATATATGTCTTTCATTTGCATTAATATTTGTTTATATGGTGTAAGTAAAACAACTGCAACGTTCTGTCTATTTAATATATATATATCAAAATACAAAATATGTATATACATTAAGGGAAAAACAGTGATAATACACACATGATTTATATATATATATATTTACATCAAAAATATCACAACAGTAGAGGAGAAATGCCTTAGAGGCAAAAACAGGAATAATTGGTATTATTTAACATATGTGTATATATACGTATCAAAGCAAAAAATAATACAGCCAACACAGAAGAATCCTATATACAACAAAATACATAAAACATGATATATATATATATATATATATATATACACGGTGAACCAAAAGTAGGTGGACAGTAGGTTGAATACGGTTTGTGTTATATTATATTATAACTATGGTGTTCATTATAATTATGGTGTTTGTGTTATATTATATTAAATATTATAACTAAATTTATTTAAATTTTATTTTGTATTATAGTATACAAAAAAATTAAATATGTATTCTCAAAATAAACGTTATCATTTACTGTCCACCTACTTTTGGTTCACCCTATATATATATATATATATACGGATTAAAAAATAATAATACAGGTAATACAGAAGAATTCCAGATACAGCAAATACGCAACACATGTTTTATATATATATATTATATATATATATATAATATAATATATATATGTATAGAAACGACGTAAGTATAGAGGAGCGTTCTGCACACGAGGAAGAGAAATAACGAACAAATGAAAAAGAGGTGAACCGCCCGGTAATCCGACCGGTAATCGGAAGGCCCTGGGTTCGATTCCGGGCGGTTCACCTCATTTTTCATTTGTTCGTTATTTCTCTTCCTCGTGTGCAGAACGCTCCTCTATACTTACGTCGTTTCTATACATTAATATACTGCGTGGTCATTGCAGTTAAATGTGTGTATATATATATATATATATATATATATATATATATATATATGCGTGAATAATGGAAGTACATGGATGAAGGTCGGTTTGTACCATGCTTAAATAATATATATATATATACGTTATAACTGCAAACACGCAGTATAATTAACGTAAAGAACGACGCTTTGTATAGGAGACTTATCCGCGCAAGATGAGAGCGAAAGAACGAAACAATTGAAAAAATGAGGTACCCACCCGGGAAACGAACCCGGGATCTTCCGATTGCCGGTCAGACATGCTAACCACTACACCATAGGCCTCACCCAAACAAATGCTCGTAATTCCTCTACATACGCGCAGAAACCAATGCCCCAAAGGGGCACCTCCCGCATGCCGTAACATTTATACATTATAACTGCAAACACGCAGTATAATTAACGTAAAGAACGACGCTTTGTATAGGAGACTTATCCGCGCAAGATGAGAGCGAAAGAACGAAACAAATGGAAATACATCCTTTAAGGTCAGTTTCTACCAAGCTTCAAGAAAATAGTAAACTCGCACGTAATCGAGTCCACACTTTCATCCTCATTGCTCTGTAGTACACAATAAATGCGATTTAACATTAATTCACCACTCAAAGTATGCAGATATATATCTATATTCAACTCGTTTAACACTATTTTTGTACCCACTTTACAATTGGGGGTCAAACTATTACGCTCTTTAAATGCGGATAGAATACAGTCAAAAGCATGCACAAAGATGACATCGTTTGCTACAACATCACCATTAAATTCAAGTTTATAAACACTCCTTTCCAAAAGGGTGTTTATTCTTTCAGCGCTGACCTTTTGAACTGTAAATTCATCTTCACAACTCATATCGACAATTGGAGTATGTTTCTGAATCGTGCCGACAACTGTGTCTTATATAAAGAAATAATTTTTCAGGGTGAACAGTGAAGGTGAGTTCAGCCCTGTACCGTTCTAACCCTTTGTACCAAAGTTCATATTTCGAGGAGTCTGCACCTTTTTAAATACGCAGCCAATTCCAAATCATTCTCGCCTTGTTCGGCCCTATACTTGGTAAATTCATCGAGCAGTACGGTGTACGCGTATTCAAGCACCGTATCAAAATAACACATATCAGCAACACGGGCGTCTAATATAGGTTTCAGTTTATGGAAACCTACGGCTTCAAACATTCTGTCGAGAATGAAACGGTGTAAAAAAAATTTACATTTCATATAACACAAAATGTAAAACAAATAGTGCTTGTATTTGTTAAATTATTTTATATTAACATTTTAAATTAATTTATAGTTAAATTATTTATAAAATATTTACAAATAATTCCCTGATATTCTCAAAAAATCCAAAAAATTCTGATATTTTTGCAGGTGTGTATGAACCCTGGCCGCATATCAACCAGGATTGGTTTGTATCACGATTTACGCATAACCAGTGGTGGGCACCGTTAACCAAAAAGTTAACTTCGATAACGATAATCCGTTAACCCTAATTTTTAACTCCGATAACGATAATCCGATAATTTTACTACAAAGTTAACGGAAGTTAACGATAGAAAATGTTTATTTATGCAAAATCCAACAATAAATAGGTATTTACCTGTATTTTTATCAAGTTTTGCAACTTTTTTGCTTAATAACTTTTTTTTTATTTTTAATAAAAAATGTACTGATTACATGTTTTGAAACCCTTGTAACCACTAACCATTAACTAAATTTTAATTTACCAGAGAATTATTATGGCGGGAACTGAAAGGTAAAATTAAATTTTAGGCACATTTATTAAAGACTATGACACAATGTGCTGTTTGCCCTTCAGAAAGACCAACTTCTCAAAGTTAGGCCCAACTGCCAGTCTTGACCTCTTGGGCCTCAGGATGTCCTTGCCGAGAGAGAGGAGCCGTTCCACTGCGGCAGAGGACGGAATTGGCAGACTGAAGTTATGGCGGTTTGAATTCATTCGCGGAGTGGTGATCTTCCGTGAATGACTCCTCGCAGTTAACGTGTTAACGGACTTTAACAGACTAAATATCGAGTTATCGGAAGTTAACTGGTCCGATAACGATAAATGGAAATTAACTTCCGTTAATAGTCCGTTAAAAAAAGTTAACTTCGTTAATTAACTGTTATCGGATTAACGCTTTAGTGCCCAACACTGCGCATAACGTACAAATAATGGCGTATGAGGGTGCATCGCTAATCTGCTCTCTTTTTGTGCCTACACCTGCAGGTATTTTATAACTGTCCTCGCCCCACTTTTCAACCAACACGAAGATTCTATTCATCTCTTCACCACTAAATAAATAACATTGCGTCTACAGAGTTTGAATGTCTACATTTCGTTTCAAGTACATAATTAACAGCACCAGCATTACGCATGAATACACGCACAGACTTCAACACGGACACGTCGTACACTGCAATGAGGATGCTTCTCAACGGAAGTTCCATCTTTTAATAGTTTTCTATTGATCCTGCCAGGTGAGAACGTCCAGACGGGTCAAGCTCTGAGGCGACTATGAGCAGCCTGCGCATTGCTTTTGGACTCGGAGGGACCGTGCCGGTAGTTGGGGAGAAGGGAGGGTGGGGTGGGTATGAGTCACACGGGGTTGCATCATGAACGATTCCAGGCGTTAGTGATTCATGTAAGAGATTGTTCCAACATGAAAGATTCGTTGCAAACTGGTAAATCATCCGAATATTTGTATCCCATTATACTGGGTGGGTGTTTAGAGAATTTTTCCATCTGTGATAAATGAAGCAATATCGATTTTAATGTTTTATCACACCTACTCCCCGGAATGCGTACCATACATCTACGTTCATGGGTATTCACCATTGTACTTTCTCGAACTATGCACATTTTATTAACACTCTGGCGATCTATTTGAGAGAGACCTGTGTCCATGCTTGTCCTTTTTGCTGGACAAACTATACTCGTCCCTAAACTCTACTAAAATCTCGCACAAGCCTTTAGCTACAATTTCACTGCTCGCCTCGTCATGATATACATGGATGTAATGGTAGAAATATTTTAAACTGTCCATAATCACAAGATTTAAATTCACCACCATTAGTTCGCGCGTACTCGGTATGATGTAATATGGCGTAATATCTCCTGTCACACCAATCACCAACAAGGTTAACAACCCAGATCCTTTGTTTCTCTTCTGGTGTTCATTCTTTCACTTCACACTCTAGTGCAGTTTAATCCTGCAGCATATTCCATTACATCGTTTGAACAGCGAAACCCAGCAATGCTCTCACCAGAATAACCATAGAGTATTTTAACGTCTTGGTCCTCATGCTTTGCACGATTTAATGTGGCCTTAGAGGTTTCAAAGGAGGGATGACAGAAATTTTTTGGTTGTTCACCACATTTGTAGACGTTAATGAGTACCACTTCAGGAATGTAGAGCATGCAATATCATTGGCCGCCATCGTTATTTTTCTTCTACGCGAGAGTTCTTTAACAGGTAAAAAGACACGTCTGAGAATCATGGCTTGCGGGGTCCAACTGAGTACGCAGGGAGGAGATATGTACCGATTAGCAGTAGGAGTCACGTGACTCTTTTCATTGGTCAGCAACATACCGTGGGCAGTGCTTAGATTTTTTCCTGTACATACACACACACACACACACACACACACACACACACACACACAAAGGAGAAAATAAAACGCAAGCAAAAACATAATTAAATACATGTAATAAATAGGAAAAATAAATAAACTAAAATTTTGTCGACAAGTAAATAGACTAATATAACAACAAATATTCACGCCTCACGGTATCCAAAGGGGACAGTGTCATAGGTGCCAGGCACCTGGTACTGTTTCCTGTATGTGTTACGACACACTTTCGTCCCCCTAAGCCATTCACGCCCTCCAGCTTCTGGGCCCGAAAGTTATAAGTTCCTACAGTTAGCTGGGGTGGTTGGTCATCCTCATCTTCTAAACTCACTAACTCTTTCAGCGAATCAAAGTTGACGATCCGCCGGTTCGCCTGGTTAAGAGTGATGCCTTTAGTCTTCATAATATATTTAATTTCCTCCCCCACCCTAACCCGTATCCCGTAAGTTTTTGGGCCTGTTGAGACAAAAGAATCAGCATAGGCGCTATCTCCATACTCATCCTTGATCTTATCAGTCAACTCTCCGAGGAATTCCCCAATAGGAGGCATATATTCACCTTTCCTCTCCGTGAATATCACATTAGCTGTGTCTGCGTACAGAACCCTCCGTCCAAGAGAATGCGGTAGACTCCAAAGTTTGATGAGGGCGTATGCTGTTTTGAAACTGGCTACAGGTATGTTTGTGATACGCGATGTATCTGTAGCCAATTCGGTTCTGTTGTACTTTATTATGTACGTATTATCCACATTCACAATCTCCATTACTCTTTATCGGGGGCGTTGGCGTAATCCCACACCTTGTTATAACTTTGAGCTAGAAGGACGTTCCCCTTGTCTGTATTCTGGGAAAATTCCCCCCCCATACATTATTTAGGCACAACTTTGCACTAAAGCGCTTGCTAGGGTTCTTTGCAATTTGGTCCCGTTCAAGTTGTATCCCTCCACGATCACGGTAACGTTCAATATACTCCGATTTTTCATTTTCGGTCTCAACTCCTCGCGGGTATCTCCTATTGCTTCTACCTTATTCTTAAAAAGAGTGTTTATATGCGGTGAAAAGGTTGGGTAACTTCTGAAACTCCACACCTCATATATCTTCAATATTCTGTAACCGTGACGAATGGATAGGGACACCTCAGGACTTGTATATACGCCCCTGATCTTCCTCTGGTTGATTGTGTGATTACAGGCCCCATTGTTCTCCTTTGCGCACTTCATACACGAAGGGAACATGAGTTTGTGATCTATAACGACGGGTAAGATTGGCATTCATAAGTCGCGAGGTGGGAGCGCATCTACGAAAAAAAGTCCGAAATAGTTCTCGTTCAAATTAGCTGAAAACTCTTCGATGGTAGGCAGAGCGGGGCCCACGAGTTTTTAAGGAGTGTCTACAGGGTACAGATTGTTCTTCATCACGTAGGGGTATAAAGAACAGAAGTCGTAGTAATGGAGTTTCACGCCCCCCGTAGGGGAAAAGTATAGTTTGAAGGCGTTTATGCGTCCACCGAACAAACTATCGCCACATTTGAGAGGGTCCAGCACCATTAAGCGCTTGATGGTGTTCATTTCTTTGCAATACTGTCCATCTGTCTCCACCCGTACATCATATTCGTGGTCCCACAAAACCTTGTGAATGAACTGGGAACTTACGTATAAGTTGATCGCGGCTACGTGTCCATGCGAGACTGTTGGCAGGAGATCTACCATGGATATTTCCTACGATTCCACACTCAGGACGTGGGCAACTGGACATCCATGCCACCAGCATCCGTTAAAGGAGTACGCAGTCTTCTCACCAGTGGCGGGGTCATTGCTTAGACCATCCACCCAAAAAACACGACCATTGATCCTAATGGCCACTTCCCCCGTGTTTTATGTCGACACCGGTCTGTTGCTGTAGGTGTATGTATGAGCCAGTAAATAGCCTTATGCCCATAACTACGTGGGTTGTTTCTGTGAATGACGGCTAGTGTGTATTTAGGCAGGAAGTTGTTCTTGAACACAGAAAAACACAATGAGGCGATTGTGGTTGCAGCTTGTAGCGGGTTGCAGTTGAACCAGTCTATGTACATCCTTCTAAAGGCTTGGAAACATACTCTAAGTACGCGCACATCATTCACGCATTATCACGCAGTCACGGATTATCTTCAATAAAACTGTTGTAGTACCTCTCAAAATCTTCACGCTCACTATCACTCAGGTTGTCATAGTTAAAGTAATGTTTGGTGGTCCTACGTAATTTAAAGTGTCGCGAGTGAGGAAAGTGTAAGGAAAATACCCTTTTGAAACTTAGGCGGCTACGCCCATCACGTTGGGTACCTTGGCTAATTTACAAGGTGTGAATAACAGAGTGTCTTTAAACTGAACATTACCTCTTATCTGCATCTGTATAAGTTTATTTCCTCTCTTCAAGGGATCGCCTGTAAATATCTCTGATGATTCGTGTTCAAGCAATCCCTTATAAAGGAATTGTGTATCAAATTTTGCGGCGTTATGGGCAAGAATATACACAGTAATTTTTTGAACTGATCTGCTAACTTGACACTGTAGGATACAAAGAGTTTCACGGGGGTGTCATGTGAAATCGTTTTAAAAATGTTTGTACGTTTACCACATTTGCGACATTCATCACACTCGACGTTCATACACTCGTCGCAGATAGTCTGGCTTACAAATAAATGTGGGATAACCTCTTTTGTTTCGGGATTTGTGTAAGTCTCTATGTCGTAGTATACAGTTATACAAGGCTTATTTTTAGGCTTAGCATCTTTCATATAACATACATGCTTTACACCATCTGCCTTATATTTGTCATGGCATGTAAAACAACTAATTTCATCACATTTAAAAACATACACAGTCCTACGACGATCATCCATTCCAAATACAACTATACGGACATTCATTTCCTGCTCTACCCTTCTCAACTCTTCAGGACCCATATTACAGTCAAACTCGAGCTTGCAGTCTGCCAGTTTACGTGCACGCTGCACTACCATCGTCAACCAAATTTTTTTGGACACTGTATTTAGTACAGTAAACCTGTGAGCCAAGACTATTGCTATAAAGCCGCAACCACGCTTGGAGTTTATATGCTGTCTGTAAATAGACGGAGAATTGAAGTTAAACATATAAGGTGTGGAAGTATGTCCCGCAACACGGAAAACGTGGTCTATATCTATCGTGAAGTTGTCCATGTTGAATGCGGTGCTGCTTTGAGAGGTATGCATTATATGACCCAAAATGTAATCTACATCTACAGCAGCCAAGCGCCTGTAAGATATTACTACCCAAAAATCATCTCTATCTCCGTCATCTGACCCAAACCCGAAGGACAGTCACATCCTGGCTTCACGTCCCTCACTGTTCTGAAAGGCAAACTCCACAATACGTTCAACTACATGGCTATACATGGTTATACATGGCTCACGGGTCGACCCTGACTACGCACCGGTTTCTAGTCAGGGCTGGGGTGGGGGTGACGATGCGCACCAGCTTGACTGGTATGTTCCTGTCTACAGAATGAGATGCTCCTGTGGAGGGCACGGGTGTTATTGAATAGGAATAAGGGGGCACAGTTTTATTTTTAAAAGGAACTACTGGGGGCTGTCTCGTAATACGCAGAGGGCTGGGGCTCTATTACTGTGGGTCTAACAACCGACGCACTCCTGGCGCGTTTTACACCTGACGTGGAAGGCGATTCAGCAACGTCGTCATACACCCGCTTTCGCCTCGAATTGTCGCGTGGGGATGCTACAGTTGTCGCTGCCTGGGGTTCCGGAACGCTAGCGGGGGTAATGGTGCAGTCTGTAGCCTCAACAACAACTGCACTGTCATCGGTACCATCAACCTCATCTGCAATATCTATGATGGGGACATGTTGCTGGCACAGTACCTCATCCTCGTTATTATTCACGGTTCTGGGAAAGAAGAAAAACAAGACTGTAGAATATAAGGAGTATCACTTAAAATTTTTATCTGGTTCCACTTAAGGTGTGACGTGTTAAAGATGGATTCTGTAGAAAAATTCAGGTTCACGAGCCCCTCCACATGCAATATATCTGGCCTTACAGGATGTGGCAAAACTGTGTTTATGCTTAAAATCATTAAAGATAAGGGGGAGCTGTTCTCAAATTTTGTGCATAAGCCATATGGTGCTATTCGACATACCAGTCCATATTCAACGAGTACCAAGATGATATTTTGTTCCACAAAGGTGTTTATGATGTTAGTTCGATAAAGGGTAATGATAGGCTGACCATATTTCCTTGAGACAAAAACGGGACATTGGGATGGCAAAAAAGGGACGGGGGTTATGTAATATTCTGTATTCATGAAAAAGTAAGTACATAAACATATTGAGCTTACAATTATTCTTCAGTGACAGAACCCATACAAAAACCCATACAAAACGGTACTGTCCCGTTCAAAACGGTACGTATGGTCAGCCTAGGTAATGAGCACACTGTCATTGTAATTGATGACCTCATGCTAGAAATGGATAACACGTTTGCCGAGACATTTACAGTGTTCTCCCACCATCTTAACATAAGCGTATTCTTCATTAATCAGAATCTATTTTTCGAAAATAGATACATGCGCGATGTGTCGCTAAATACACAATATCTAGTCTTATTCGCACAACGTAGAGATGTGTCACAAATTGGGGTATTAGCCAATCAAATGTTCCCGAATCAGCGTAAGGAGTTTTTGAAAGTTTATAAAGCTACAAGCCAACCTTACGGATATTTAGTTTGTGACCTTCACCCGCGAAACACGTTTAGGGTGCTTCTAAGAACGAATATATTCCCAAACGAGGCCGAAACGGTGTATATTCCAGAACGACAAAAAGGTTAAAGAAATACCGCGAATTAATAAAAATCTATTGACGGCTGCTACGGGCGCTCCAACACCTGTTTGTTAAAAATATTGACTCCGACTTTTTAAAATGCATCTGTGAAATCTGTCTTAACGTTATAAAATGTAATGTACCAATGAAACCCTCTCAGAAGTCTCGCCTACGTCGTTACAAGAACATAATACACGCATTCGCTCGTAAAAGTCAAACTGTGGGGAAGAAAAAGCGAATTATTGTACAAAGAGGGGGTTCATTCCTCCCTATCTTATTTGCAGTTTTGGGGCCTTTACTGACTAGGTTAATGTAATGAAGAAAATAGTCGTGATTCCACACGAGGTGTATGCTTCACTACAAAGCACAAAGAGTTCAGATACGGTTCTAGAACCACGTAAAAGCAGGCTTAAAAGAATGGAAAGCGAATTGATAGACCTTTTAAACAGTGAAAAGTCTCCTGATGAGAAAAGAATCTTATACCAAGAAGATCTGCAGAAATTTCTTCATGAGTTCGAAAATTATAAGAAGCCGACCGAGGTCCCGTAGTCATCAGACACAGCGCTGATGATGTTGAGCGTGGCGGCATAGGACCTGGGGCCGAGGCTAGAGTCGAACAGTCAAAGAACAACGGCGCGAGTCCGCAACATATCAATCATGTATTGAAAAACGGTCTCCCACATACATTGAGGAATAAAGGCTTAAGCCCTTATAATCTATTGAGCGAGGACCCCATTATACAATGGTCCGATACAGGTGAGGGTGCTGTTGAAGGGTCAAAGGTCCAGGGGTTGAACATCGTTGATATTGTACATGCCTTGGTGAGAAAGAGGGATAGGCCCTCACCAGCAGGATGGAAGCATATTAAAGCTAGGCTACAGCAATTAAACCTCCCAAAAACACTGATAGGTAATCTGAACAGGTTAAAAGACTTTGGAAAAGCAGCGCATGTACTACATCTGAACACGCCTCCGCCCCCATCGGTAACATCTCTGAAAAGGAAGAAGAGACGAAGCATCAACGCACAACCTTATCCGCGCGCCTCTAAAATACGCAAGTGGCTAACATATTAAGAAAATGTTATTATGACATTTCTAATCCAGCCCCCTACGGTGGTGTTAATAGATTGAAAAGAGGTGTTTATAATAAAGGAATAGGGAAAAAGATGTTGAGAGGTTTTTGTGGGAACAGGATGCTTATACATTTCATAAGCCGGTGAGAAGGAGGTTTAAAACGGCCAAGACATTAGCAGCCTCGGTTGATTCTATTTGACAGGCGGATTTAACAGGCATGCAGAGATATTCAGTGTATAATGGAGGCTATCGTTACATCCTGTTTATTATAGTTGTATTCTCTAGATATTTGTGGCTAATTCCCCTGAAAAATAAATCGCCTGAAACAGTTGCTAAGGCCACCAAAGCATTGATGTTGAAAGAAAACAGGATTCCTGGCTATTTTTGTACGGACATGGGGAAAGAATTTATAGGCCGAGCTTTTCAGAACATATTGAAAGAATTTATTATCAGTTATTACACTAGCAATTCAATACATAAGGCATTTTTAGCTGAAAGAGTCCAGCGTCCGTAAAGGCACGCATGCATCGCTATTTCACACATAAAAATACATACAGATATATAGGCATTTTTGATTCGCTGGCTTCTTCCTACAACCGTTAACACCAACAAGCGATTGGTACAACACCTAGCGAAATTTTAGAATGAGGTACGCACACGAACGTGAGGTGAGAAAAGATATTCGTAGAGCGCCACCACGATCTGTGCGTTTCAAAATCAACGATTATGTAAGGCTGTCGCGTTCGGGGAATAAATTCGCGAAGGGATTTGAACAAGGTTGGACACGTGAGATTTTTAAAGTTAGGTCTATGAGACCTAAAGACGAGGTTATGCTGTATTACGTTGAAGATTTGAATGGGGAAGAAATGGCAGTGAGCTTTTATGGCGAGAAGCTCCAGAAAGGGTCATTTAATTTAAGAAAAAGAAGTGTTTAAAATTGAAAAAAATTTAGAAAGCAAAGGTTCAAGAAAGAGAAAAATGTACCTGGTAAAATGGCTAGGGTACCCAGAAAGCTTCAACACCTATATAAAAGCTGGTGCAGTAATGAAGCTTAAATAGTATGCAACATGGCGCCTAACCACTTCGCCACACTCCCGTCCTCTTCTTCTCTGTCTTTACATCCTAATAACACCCTGGCCGACTTTGTAACAGAACTGCATGGGCCCATTGAATTGGATCGGGAATCATACAAGGTTGGAATATGCGAATTTCAATTGGTCACCATGTTTTTAAGCATTGACAAGAAAGAACCCGTTTTTATGGTTCTTAGAAACCGTGATGAGTGTGAAAAGGTCGGATTAACTCGGAACGATACCATGCGTTCCGCCCGGAGTGGGGAGGCACAGTACTATATTACAGAAGTAACACTAGGACCGGTTCATTATGACATAGCCGAGGATATTGTGAGAGACTTAAATGGGAGTCTAAAAAATTGAAATCTTACGGCACGGCTGTTGCACATCGCCCACATTCCCAATCATAGAGGAAAGAGCTTGAGCATTGCATACGACAAGCCTCATTATGTCAAAGTCGCAACTAACCTACTAACCAGTATCTCAATATATATAAGAACGATTGAGAGGAAAAGGTTTCCATTCGGTGACTGGAGCTTAACAGTGAAGTTTCACTTCCGTCGTACTGTGATAGAATGACCCAAAGGCCGTTCACAGTCTATCGAGGAGTGAGATACCATCGTGGGAGTGGGATTGGGTCTATTTTTTCAACAATACTGTGTACGGCTGTCCCCTTGCTGAAGAGTGGTGCCAGATATCTCGGTAGTAAGGCGTTACAATCAGGTCTTAACACGGTAGAAGGCATAATGACCCGTGTTAAGCCTAAAGAAGCTCTAAAAAAAACAATTAAAGCGTACACGGGACGAAATCATCAAAGATGCAAAGAGAAAAATGCATGGTGTCGGGAAGAAGAAGCGCACTCTACAGGGGAAGAAGAAGAAGGGGTTACCAACTCATGGCGTTAAATATAAAAGGACATAAAAAAGAAGTGTTCTAATCTCATGAAACCTCTGGTTGACCACTTTTTTAACTGATATAAGCTAAGGACGTTGCTTTCATGAATCATAGACTGATTGCTACTTGTTGAGAGAGGTGTCACTATTTCTGACGCGCCATGGCACGCTTCATCCAACCGTGTAGTTCACAATGTTGTAAATCGGAGTTGGCCCTCTTTGACATGTCTCCGACATAAATATCTATAGAGCATAGCGACTTTATTACAGTTAATCCACTAAACACTATTAGCACGCTGAGTGCTCCTGTATAATTTGTGATCACGAGTTCAGGCCCTTACTTTTTTGACCGAAGCTGTTTTCATGTACGCTAAACTACGGATAGCACATTCAGATGGAACGGATTGCGAAAACGACTACGTCGTATACCCAGGGACCAACTTTCTACACTCCATATTCAGCCAGTGTGATGTCTTTAAATCAGGTCAACATCTCGGCAGGATCTGGCTACTACCACCTGCCGGCCTATCTGGAAAATGTACTCAACTTTTCAAAAGAAGTGAAGGGTACCTTTTTGACTGTCGAAGCTAAAGATGAAAGTAATATAAAGGACAAATTTTAAAATTCTGAAAAGATGTATGACTGCTATGGACGCCTCCACACAGATTTCACATCCCAAGAGAAGCTGCTTGTGAATCGGGGTCGACATGAAATTAAAGCTAACCCGTACGAACTGTGAGATATACTTAAATCTGGGTGCTGACCAAGAAGAGGACGCGAAGCCTGTGGTGATTCATATTATGGAGACCTATTAGCGCGTACGGCGTGTGAAATTAAGCTCTGCTAAGCAGATGGAAATTGAAAAAAATCTACTACATGCCACAGTAAAATACCCAGTTAATAGAGTCCAACTTAAGATGTTTACAGTTCCTTCAGGTTTATCATCGAAGCAGATAGAAAATATTGCTCTTGGAGTTCTACCTAAAAGGATATTAATTGCGATGCAGGAACACGCTTCTGTAAATGACAAATACAAAAAACGGTGTTTAAATTCGAAAATTCGGGCTTAAAAATGTGACTTTGTACGTCAACGGGGTGGCTTTAGGTGGGCCATTGGAAACGAATTATTCACAGATGACGACGAGTTTTCACTTTGTTTGAGTGCGTATAGCAATCTCGCACATAGTGTCGGCGCTTGCGAGGGTTTAGGGACCGACGTAACGCAGAATGAATTCGTCCAGAATTCGAACCTGTACCCGTTTGACCTCTCGCCAGATTTCTGTGGGAGTATAAACACACACATAAGCCCCCAGCAGAGCAGAAACATTTCAGTCAGATTAGTGTTCGACAAGCCTCTAGTTGCACCTATTAGCATAGTAGTTTACCTCGAATCACAAGCGTTAATCGAAGTTGACAGGTTTAAGGGTGTAGTCGCAGTCTTTTAAAAATGGACACGGTTACACTCCAGAGAGTGATGAAGAATGATCGATTCACATGCACCAAATTTATCGGCGTGTTTGCGAAGAATGAAACGTTGAAACTCCCAACCACGAGGGACTGCGGCTTACTTATTCTGAATACGGATGTTAGCGATGGCCAAGAGATCCATTGGATAGCAGTATATTTTAAAAAATTCGGCAAGGCGTGTGGAATCCTTACAGGTTCCAGAGCTACTACAGCAATGTCTGTGGTATGTACTGTTTGTTTTTTCTCATACATATGGCCCGCGGGAACGAATTTACAAATTTTTAAAAATTATTCGACTTGTGTAACTCTAAAATTAATGATGAACTGGTATGCAGACAGATAAAAACAACGGTGTGTGTGAAGTTCTATATGATATATATATATATATATATATATATATATATATATATATATATATACAGGGTGGGTAAAAAAGTGACCCCTTAGAGGTAAACTGTCATATTTAAAAAAGTAAGGTGACTAGAGCTCTCAAACTTCATAGATGCTTACCTTAGTATGTTGTTCGTCTTAATTGAGAAGTTGCTCGATGTGTACCCCTTCCTGCTCAACGCAGCCTCTCCCAGCCGAGCAGAATTCTTTCGTATAATTCATCTATGTCTCTTATATTGGTGCCAGGGATGTAAACTTTGGATTTTATGGCTTCCCAAACACTATAATCTAGTGGTGAAAACTCGGGGCTACTAGCCGGCCACATATTGGGTTCGATAAAATCCAGTGTTTCTTTCTCAAGGAATGTGACAGTTTGGCGTGCTCTGTGAGCAGGGGCTCCATCTTGTTGGAAAGTATATCTTTCACCACTAATTCATCAAATATCAGTTAGATAGAGTGAAAGATATACTTTCCAACAAGATGGATCCCCTGCTCCATACTAGAATGACGAAACGTGTGAAGAAATATCTCGTGTTTATAAAAACGTTCCCTCGATTACCTACTACTCTTCAGCGGCTGTTTCAAAAAGCGTTCACCCTGACTTTTTAAAATGTATCTGCAAAGTCTGTCATTATTATAAAATGCAACGTCCCAATGACTTCATCGTAGAAGGGTCATTTACGTCGTTACAAGAACATACTAAGAACACTTGCTCGTAAAGGACAAGGTGTGTCAAAGTAAAAAGGTCTTGTTATATGAAAAGGTTGATCATTCCTACCTGTCCTATTTTCAATTTTAACCCCTCTATTATCTAGTTTTATGGGAGGAGATTGTAGACACCAATCGACCAGGGAAGTACTCCGGGGGACGTTAAGCAGGAGACAGGGAGTACTGGAACTCCCGTTTCTCGTGTCACTGTTCTCTCTAGCAGAGAGGACTGTGAGCAGTCCAGCATGCACACACTCAAACGAGGTTTAAACAGTATATATATATATTATATATATAATATATATTATATATATATATATATACACACACCAGAATGACGAAATGTGTAAAGAAATATCTCGAATTTATAAAAACGTTCCCGTGGATACCACCTACTCTTCGGCGGCTGTTTAAAAAACATTGACTGACTTTTTAAAATGTATCTATAAAGACTCTCAATGTTATAAGATGCAACATCCTAATGACTTCGTCAGAGAAGGGTCGTTTATGTCGTTACAAGAACATAATACGAACACTCGCTCGTAAAGGACAAGCTGAGTCAAAGGAAAAACGTCTTGTACAAAAAGTGAATCATTCCTACCTGTCCTATTTCCAGTTTTAGCCCCTTCATTATCTAGTTTTATATAATTAAGAAGGCTGTAATGCTACCTCATGAGGTGTAAGGTTCACTACAAAATATAAAGAAGAATGAAAATGGTTAAATTTCGCCTAACAAAGAATAGCCCGGTTAATGCAGTTGGCTCTGTGTGTTCGATAGGATGTCCACAATGTAACTCAATATATATAGGTCAGGCGGGAAAAACTTTAGATATCAGGGTAAAACAGCGTAAATATGCGTGTAGAACAGCAAATAATTCTAATGCATTGTTTAACCATATGTATAGACGTAATCATAGTATCAAGTTTTCGTTAAAAAAACATATAATTGAAAGGAATATTCTAGAATGTGTATTCATTCATTTTAAAAATAATTTCAATAACAGTGCGGGAATGTATAAAATTAACAATATCTTCTTAAAATATCTTTTGCCTTTAATCAGTGTTTGTTAACATTGTGCTAATCTCTTTTTATTTCTCTGTTCTAATGTGCATAGGTATATATTTTCGTCATCTCACTTTCTCACTTCTTTCCCTGACGAGATGTAGTTCTGAATACACGAAATGTCTTGGAATAATTTCGTTCTTTTCCCTTTTGGGTTTGCATTATTCATGGAATCAGAATTCAAAATGGGGATGTTGAGCCCAGTTCAGCATTCAAATTCTGCATCTTTGCAACCCTCTCCGACCCGATCGCGAGCCCTATAAATTGAACAGAATTTACAAACAGTACACTGTGCAACAATTTTTTGTTTATGTTGATTTTTCGATCTTTTCTCTATGTTTCGGCCACCACGCTGATTACAGATTTGGCATCGGTTTTGCTTGAAAAACTATAGTTTTTATGATATGGTCAAATTTAGAAATCTTACTTTTTCGCCATTTTTAAGGCATTTTTCTGAGATAGGAAAAGTAATTTCAAGTGCAAAATTCAAAATGTCCCCAAAACTGGGGTTTGTTAGTAATGTTTTTATTGGTTAAGACCTATTATTAAATATTTGCACACATTTGGTTTCTTATTTCTGTTTATAAGATGTTGTTTTGTATTTTTCAGATATTTGAATTAGAATTATATGGTGATGGCTACCAATAGGCCCTGCAGACACTCTGCAGATTCATTTTGTTATGTTTGCGGCCATTACATCAATCAAAAGCAAGTAAAGCACAAAATTGACACAAGAACGAAGTTTTGTAGAGCATATCACGCTTACTTTGGCATGCCCATGAGCGATCAAGATAAATCATGGCCACCTCACTTTTGCTGTGGAAGCTGCCGTTCCACATTAGAAGGATGGCTGCGAGGTACCAGAAAAGGCATGCCATTTGTTATTCCTCGCATTTGGAGGGAGCAAACTAATCACCACGATGATTGCTACTTCTGCATGGTAGACATTTCACTCTACAAGAGAAGTAAAGGTCGAAAAAATGTCCTATATCCAAATATCTTATCTTCTATTGCCCCAGTCACCCATAATGAAGATTTACCCGTTCCATGTCCACCCACCATGGAGGAAATAGAAGAAACGCCTTTAATATCCTCCGATGAAGATGAAGATGCTGACTTCGAGGCAAGCTCCAATACGTCATCCCCATTTCCCCAACCAGAAAGACATAGATGACCTAGTCAGGGATATGAACCTTACGAAAACCAATGCAGAAATTATGACGTCCCGCCTTAAAGAGTGGAATCTTTTGGACCCAAGGGTCAAGATCTCTTTCTACAGGAATAGGCATTTGCGATACGCTTCTTTCTACTCCTGTTTTGATCGAGCTCTCTTTGCTAATGCTGTGATGTAAATGGCCTTTTTGCTGAGATAGGAATTGAATACAGCCCTGCTGATTGGCGTTTGTTTATTGACAGTTCAACTAGAAGTTTAAAAGGCGTCCTACTACATAATGGAAACATGTTTCCATCTATTCCTGTGGCTCATTCGGTTGAAATGAAGGAAAAATATGAAAATATAAAGCAGTTGCTAGACAACATAAACTACAGTGAACATAGATGGGATGTATGTGGAGACTTCAAAATGCTAGGATTCCTGCTTGGACTACAGGGCGGTTACACTAAATATTCGTGTTTCCTCTGCCTTTGGGACAGCAGAGCAGATGGTGAGCACTTTGTCAGAAAGGAATGGCCCGTGAGAAATGAGCTTAATCCAGTCAAACACAATGTTCTTAACGAAGCCCTTGTTCCAACAGACAAAATTTTGCTACCCCCGCTGTATATCAAACTTGGTCTTATTAAGCAATTCATCAAAGCTTTGGATGCTGAAAGTGATGCTCTTCATCATGTACGTTCAATGTTTCCCAAACTTTCTGAAGCTAAAATCAAGGGAAGCATATTTGTTGGACCTCAAGTCAGACGCATGTTAGCATCTAAAGAGCTAGAAGAAAAAATGACAGCAATTGAAAAAAATGCTTGATAGTCATTTCGGCTTGTAGTCTATGGATTTTTAGATAACAAGAAGAACAACAACTACAAAGAGCTAGTAGAAAATCTACTCAAACACTTTCAAAGGTTAGGTTGTAGAATGACCCTGAAGTTACACTCTCTGGACTCGCATTTAGAATTCTTCAGACCAAATTTGGGTGACGTAAGTGAAGAACATAGTGTATGTTTTCACCAAGATATCCAAACCATGAAGAGAAGATATCATGGAAAATGGGACGAAGCTATGATGGGCGACTATATCTGGTGTTTAATACGAGATAATCCACGAGGCTACAAGAGAAAAAGTCGCTCAAATGTACATTTTTAAGCATTATCCGTTTATATTTGTGTGCATATATACAGGGTGGGCGGAAAGTAGCTCCCTATTTTGGATTGGTAAAAAAATACGTATATTATCCATTTATTTCAGACGAAATAATATGAAAAGGTAGGCATACATGGTAGGTTTTCTCTAAAATTCAATGTGGGCTCCAACTCTTTCCACCAGCTTCTGGAGCCGCCCAGGAATGGCGTCCACTGACTTTAGCAGGAACTCCGGCGGGATGGAGGACATGACTTCCCGAATTCGGTCCTCCAGTTCTTCCAATGTCCTCGGTTTGGTGCGGTAGACTTCTTCCTTACCCACCCCAAAGAAAGAAGTCGCACGGTGTCAAGTCGGGGCTCCTGGCTGGCCATTGATGTGGACCACGACGACCCATCCAACGCCCAGGGAAGTGGGCATCCAGCCACTCACGGACAACAAGAGCGAAGTGCGGAGGGGCGCCATCTTGCATAAATATCAGATCGTCGATGTTCTCCCATGTGCTGACAACCGGCCAGACCTCGTTTCGCAACATAGCAAGGTACCGCTCAGCATTCATGGTGTTGCGCAGAAGGAACGGGCCCACAACTGATCTGAGTCATACCACACCACACCGTTACACTGAACCGATTCTGCCGTTTTTCAGCGGTAACCGTGCGACTTCTTTCTTTGGGGGTGGGTAAAGGAAGAAGTCTACCGCACCAAACCGAGGACATTGGAAGAACTGGAGGACCGAATTCGGGAAGTCATGTCCTCCATCCCGCCGGAGTTCCTGCTAAAGTCAGTGGACGCCATTCCTGGGCGGCTCCAGAAGCTGGTGGAAAGAGTTGGAGCTCACATTGAATTTTAGAGAAAACCTACCATGTATGCCTACCTTGTCATATTATTTTTTCTGAAATAAATGGATAATATACGTATTTTTTTACCAATCCAAAATAGGGAGCTACTTTCCGCCCACCCTGTATATATATATTTGGGTGCATTATATATACACATTATATACGCATCATATATACATTATATACATTATATATACACATTATATATCTTTAAATATGAAATATATTTATTTTCCTTTCCTTTTCTTCATTGTGATTTTGCTTTCTGATAAGCCACTAGGTACAAAAAATAGATTATGGTTTTCAGAAGAAACTAGAGTTTT